>JAOEHQ010019809.1:0-14716 GCA_025447715.1 Asclepias incarnata
AATTAGACTACCATTGGGGAGACTAAATGCGTATGATGAGGCATGTTTAAATTTTATTCCTTTATAAAAAAAATAATTGAACATAGTCAATCTATATATCGTACGGGTATTAAGACTAGTTAATTAATATATAAAATTTAATTAATTTTAGACATTTTTTTTTCTTTCAATTTTATAAGTGAGTATTGATATAGTGTAGAATTTAAATTTGAGTCGAGAAAATAGTGAAATAAATAAATAAATAAATACACATAATATAAAAACCTTGGCTTCCTTTTTATTTTTTTTCCTTATCCAGTCACTAACCATGAATCTTGCCACCACCAACTTCCTCTCATCTTCTTCTTCTTCAATCCTCTCTTTTCATACTCTCCCACTTTCTATCCCACGTCTTCTCCCTCATCACCACACTCCCAATTTCAAGGTCCAAATGTACATTCATATTTTATTTTAATTTTTTAATTTTTTTTTTTGTATGTAATGTGTGTATATATATATAGGTTGTTCGGAATTCGATGAGAGAAACTGCTGAAGTTAAGAAGTTACTAGAACCAGAGAAAGCTCAACTGCTATTAGCTACTTGCATTACTCGTACGTTGACTCCTGCATTGACTTTGGACTCTGGCCTTGACAAAATTAAAATTGCTGTTGAGGATTTGAAGCAAAAACCTAAGCTTGCAGCTAATGCTACTGCTGGAATGTACAGATTTCAGGTTTTTTTTTTTTTTTTCCTTTTTTTTTTTTTATGTAAAACAATCAGTTTAGTTATTATCCCGAAAATGTCGTAAAATAGTAATATGTCCGTTTTGGAAGTTATAACTTATTTAATACAATGTGGTTTATACTAAAGTATGGTTTAGCTTGTGAAATAACATAGATAGTTGATACTTGTGAAAGTTGTAACACGGATAGGATAGGATAGTCGAAACTAGGGAGGGAGGGATTACTCGAGTTAGAAGTGTGATTAATCGTGTTACAACTTTCAACAAGGATAGTACAAACAAGGTGTTGTTGGCGGAAGTGTGTCAGTTTAGAAGTGCCGATGTGGTGTTGGGCTGACACAACTGATGAATGAAGTGAACAGGGTATTGTTGTGAGTGGTCTAAAAACCAAAACGGACAACCCTTTTATTTACGACGTTTGCCCATTTCTATCAGTCACATATAAATATACAATGTAATTACCTCTAAGGTGGCCTAGTGGTTAACATCCTGAGATCTTTACAAGAGGCCTCATGTTCGAATCATGCTAGGTACAATCTTGGGGGTAGCTAGGACACGAGATACCTGGTTAGGCTGTGTACATCTGAGTCAAAAAGACTTCCCCTCCCTGGGTAACCGGGATAGGGAAAACCTTCTCCATTTACCCGTTACATATAAATATACAATGTATGTATCTGGCAGTAGAGTATATAGTATTTATGTTTTCTTGTGATGTGCAGATTGCTGTGTCACCTGGTCCAAAAGCATTGAGTTGGTTCTGTAGTCAAAATCCATCATTAGGAGTATATCCTCAGTTTTTTATTACTACGGGGGTTGAGAATCCAACCAATAAGGTTCTTTCGTTTAGTCGAACTCGTGGTATTTTCGGGCTCGGTGCTGCGGTTTACATTAAAAGTTCTTTTTGGCCCGGTTCAGTAGATCAGATACCTTATAGAAGGTGAACTTGATTTATATGTGTTTTATTCTTCTTTTTGTTCATATTGGTGATTTTATATTGTTGAACATTTTTTGGTATTTTCGCACTCCACAGATATCCGTCTGTTGATTCTGCACATCTGATGGCTTATGGTTTATATGAGAATAAATCAATTTACATGTGTATTCCCCAGGTAACATTTGTTACGTATATTCCTGTTGCAATACTTTCCATTTTTTGTATATAGTTTTAAATTTTTTCTTCAGATAGAACTAATGGAGTCTGATGGCTACTCCATATTAACTGCCACACTTGCATGGGATGACTCTTCCATTTGTGCATATGAAGAGGCTTTTGATGTTATTATCGATCTTATTACAGGTAATCTGAAGCTATCGATTTTATTTTCCAATGGTCAATCTTTTCTCCTTTGTTCAGATATCGAAATACCTTAAGTTTACTAGTTTGAATGATTACACTCATGTTTGAGATGTCAAGTGTTTATGTCATATCCGCAATCGTCATTTTTTGTAAAATTGCTTCTAGGCCAGCCCTTGTAAGGCCTATTGAAGATGAATGCCCGGACAAATGTGTTAGTGCTGTATTAAGAAAGTTCAACATGGTGGGGGATGAATATGCACGAATGGTATAATTCACTTGCACTACAAAAGTACAAATCAACTTAAAACATTATATTGGCTTGGATATTAATCATTTATTGAATAGCTCCGGTCTTGTAGGTATATACAGAAGCTCGTTTGCTGAGCAATAATAGCCTTGAACACGTGGAACTGGTATCTACTTTTTTCTGGTAATTGATTAAATTCGATGTTGCTTCATTCTGGTCTTTTGTTTAGTGTAAATTAGGAAAATGACTTGAGTGCTCTCTTATCCTGTAGGAAGATGCTTCATCATTCTCTCAGTTCTCCCTTAGACTTTCAGCTAGTCTTGCCATCTCCAGTAACATGGTATGGTGATATTTCGGTACTAAAATCTTGCATATTGCATTTTTCTTTTATTTGATTATTTATAGTATGAAATATATGTTTCTGCCAGCTGGATGAGTTCCGGGATGTTAGCTGTTCCTTGAAAGAATCTTCTAACATCAATTCCTTGTGGGCATCACTAATAATTGAAGAATGCTATAGACTTGGTTTGACGGTGAGATTAAGTAATAAGTTCAGTTGGGGATGGCTTCTCCTTAATTAAAATTGTCAAGGTCTAAGTAATTCTTTTCATCTAGTATTTTTGTATAGCTCCTGGATCACGCTCCTCTCCTCTAGCCATTGCCGCCACTTGTCATCCTATGATAAGTTGTACCGCATGTTACGATGAGCGGTCACTAGCATTCCATGCAATTGGTTATGCTAGAGGCTCTCGCAAGCCAGCTGTCGTTATAACGTCATCTGGCACTGCAGTTTCAAATCTTCTACCTGCTGTGAGTTAACTGAATGATAATATTATACTGCGTATATCTCAACATAAGGATTACTTTTTCATGTTTTAATGCTCATAAAAATATAACTTGCAGGTAGTGGAGGCTTATCAAGATTCTTTGCCTCTTCTATTGCTCACAGCAGATCGCCCTCCTGAGCTGCTGGATGCTGGAGCCAACCAAGCAATTAATCAGGCATGTTGTAAATTAGTTCTCTTTGCAGGTAAGTTGCATTATGGTGACAAATTTTAGTCTGATTTCTGTTCTGAGTGACACTTATTTTGCACTCACAAAAAGGCTCAAACTTTCACAAAGTTTCTACTTAAGGTATGAATTTAGTTAATCGGTTTTCAGTCACTACATTGCAAAAGTCAACAGAGTTAAACTTACTGATGCGTCATCATTTTGATTGGATACTCGTGTCAGATTACTCTAATATTATTTGTGATGTTTGAGATATTTGATAAAAAAAAAATTTGAAAGTTGGTTCCCTTTCTGTCGGATGAAATCAAAAATTGTTGCCCAATACTGAAATCAAACCAAGGTTGGTTACTTTTCTATGCAATTTGCTCTATTTCTTTCAACAAAATAGACTTCTTTAATTAATTAGCCGTAATCAAATATATACTCACATGGATATTTTTATTTGATTTATTAGGTGAACCATTTTGGTTCATTTGTGAGGCACTTTTTCAGTCTTCCTGTACCCACAGACATTATTTCTACCAGGATGGTTCTTACCACATTTGACTCTGCTGTATATCATGCAACTTCTTCACCATGTGGGCCGGTTCATATCAATTGTCCTTTTAGGGAGCCTCTAGAAAATACACCAAAAGAATGGAATCAAAGCTGTTTAAAAGGATTAGAATTTTGGGTTTCTAGTGGTCAACCATTTACAAATTATATTCAACCTCATCATTCTCTTGTACATAGCAATTATCATAGTGATTTAAAAGATGTCTTGGGTATAATTCAAGGGGCAAAACGTGGTCTACTGTTAGTCGGTGCAATTTTTAAGGAAGATCATATATGGGCAACTCTACTCTTGGCTAAACACCTTCGATGGCCGGTTGTAGCTGATATTTTATCGGGTTTACGGTTGAGAAAGTATAAGAACTCTCTTTCTAAACTCAGTGAGGGCATTATGTTTATTGATCATCTGGATCATTCCCTACTGTCTTCTGAAGTCAGAAATTGGATAAAACCAGATGTTATTTTGCAGGTATATTTCGCTTTCATTTTAGAGCTAAATGTATGAAAGCTACCCATATTTGATCTTAGTTTTTTTAGGTAAACAACTTATTACACAGCAGACACTTTAGCTTCCATTGCAATTTTGTCCGCTTACAAGACCAGATTACTTTAAACCAAAAATTTTAACTCGATTACCTATAATCTTTTGACAATTCAGTGATTTACTTTATATGCAGACGTCCCCTCTTTTTTCAATCTTAGTTAATCTATTTGTCATTGAAATTTGTTTAGATTTATGACATATTGAATACAGATTGGAAGCCGGACAACAAGCAAACGTATTTCACAGATGCTAGAAGATTGCTTTCCATGCTCATATTTATTGGTTGATAATCATCCTAATCGTCATGATCCGTCACATATAATAACACTTCGGATTCATTGTTCTATCACTCACTTTACTGATTGGGTGCTGAGATCCTGCATAAAGACTGCATCAACAGAAAATGGACCAGTTTCATGTGTTCAATAAACAAAATCGTATTCTATTTTATTGTTATATGCTATTTGTAGAGAGGAAATGTGTGTGTGTGTGTGATAGAGAGAGAGAGAGTTTTCAGTCATGGTAGTTGCATACTATACAAGTACAATATAACATTTAAGTAATCAAATATCTGGGAATACTAATGCTAAATTACAATGAAAAGAAACATAACTAAATATGACATGGATAAATGGTGTGCCATAGTCATGTAAAGACATTTGATGCAGATAATGTGACTAACATACTCTATATGTGTTTTGTTTTTTGTAGGTTGACTGGGAGATATCTTTTTTGATAAAGTCGAAAAACTCGTTGACTGAACCATATGTTGCGCACATAACTTCTGAAGCTCTGAACTATGGATCTACAATATTTGTAGGAAATAGCATGCCAATACGAGATGCACATATGTATGGGAATAGCCCGGGAAAATCTACATGTGGCAATGACATTCAATTAACTTCAGGATTTCCATTCTGGTGGGTACAGGTTGTGGGGATTCAGGGAGCCAGTGGTATAGATGGTTTATATACTTAGTACTGCCATTGGTTTTGCTGTGGGCCATAACAAAAAAGTGAGTATATTAGGCCGGTCACTATGCACTCATCGTCCCCCTTCATCCTTCTCGTCGTCAAAGATTCCCTTAGGCACCGGCTCGTCTTCTTGGTCATCTTCTTGCTTGTCATCTTTGGTCGTCTAAAAAACGAAAGCAAAAGACGGGATGAAGCGGGCCCATTTCATTGTTTGTGTGTGTGAAATTAATATTTTTTTATTGGGGATGGGATGATGAAGGGGGTATGATAGGGAGGGGGTAGTTTTTGGGTGTGTCTTGGAAAGAGAAAGCTGATGTGGCAGTCAAGACGAGGGGATGACGGCGTCAGGATAGGGAGAGGCCTTAAAGTTTGAAATTTTCTTTGCTAGAGCTATAAATAGTGAATGTTCTTATTTCAGGTTGTTTGTGTGATCGGAGATGTCTCGTTTTTGCATGATACTAATGGATTAGCACTTCTGAAACAGAGGTACAAACCTTATAATGTCTGATTTTGTGTGTTTGTATTTACGGTCCCACATAGCTTAAGTGTTTGTGTTGTTTCTGAAGGGTTTCAAGGAAACCAATGGTCATACTTGTGATCAACAACCATGGTGGTGGAATTTTTAGTCTTCTACCCATTGCAAATAAAGCTGAAGAAAAAATATTGAACCAATATTTTTACACTTCTCACAATGTTGGAATTCACAACCTATGTTTTGCACATGGGTAAGACTTCTTACTCTCGGTTCTTATCTCTTACCTTTTGTTAGTTTGCACATATTTAAAATTTGCCATGTGGCAATTATGAGATATGGTTTGCGTATAGATCATTATATATTCCTTTCAGATTCCTAATATTTTATCTGAATAATCTTTATGAAGAGTGAAGCATGTGCAAGTCCACACAAAAGACGAGCTGCAAAATGCTATGATAAAAAGTCAACAGGAAGAAGTTGACTGTGTCATAGAAGTTGAGAGTTCTATCGGCGCCAATGCAAACTTTCACAGTAATCTGAGATTTTGCATGTCACGCTGCTTTATCCGCCATTTCACAACTCTCTTTTCTTAGCTCTTTCTCACAAGATTCTATGTCTCTTAAAGTCCATAAATTAGAGTATTCCCAGTACAGGTTAGATTTTATCTACTTTTAAATTAAAAAGAATTCGTAAAGATCAGCACCTTGTTACCATGCTATTATGATTTATTATAGACTCTACAAATTGTTGTTATGACAGGATACAACTTTGTGCTCCACTGACCACAAATCCTGTTGGTAATGACTCATTCCACACATTACAGAGAAGGCTATGTACTAACTTTGTATCCTGAAGATGGAAGTACAGGGATTGAGGAGGTAAAAAGTAGTCATTTGAGTCTGGATTTTAACGTTATGCTTTATGTCAAATGAGTGTAATATGGTAAAAATGGTCCACCTCTAGGGATTAACAGGGAAAATCTGGTGGATGCAGAGGAGCAGTTTCAGTTACTTACTCATGTTATCAAAGGAGCTTCTCTTAATTCATCCCTTCCTCTTTTAAAGGGATCATTTTCTTCTTGCATGTGGACTGCATTAGGAATCCCAGTATGTACATCCATTTTTATCATTTATTTATGGTAGAGGTGGCAACAATTAGGGTTTGGGCAGTTTGGATAACGGATCATAACGGATTCTGGAGGTGGTTTGATGTAATTCGGGGTTATAATGCATCGGTTGGGTTGCTCCGGATTTTGGAGCACTTGTTTTCCAAATATTAAGGGTGTGTTCACTCTAAGAGTGGATTTATAAATTGTATAGGTTTGAAAGAGAAGGGGAGGTAATAAAATAGAGATTAATAAAGCAGAGAGACAGATCAAGAGAGAGGATTGTGTGTGTATCAGAAAAGGGAGAATAAGTGTCTGTGAGATAGGAAACCCACCATGGCACCATATAAGATGGGATTTCTGAAACTCACACTTTCTACATTTTGCCAATCTTGTTGAGTTGAAATAAACAACTTGAATCTCTTTCAAGCTCATTCCTTCAATCTAAGACCTCCAACCAAACACACCCTAAATTCTTGTTACAGAATTTATACTGTTTTTACAAGTCATGATCATCTGATTTCAAATGAAAAGATTAATGCACAGAAAATATGCTTTGGGAGACCTTCAACCATTCAATCAGTAGATATGTTTTCTGACTTTTTCTCTATATCGAATCTTTATCTTATTTTACCCGTTTGATCGTTTAGAGATGTAGCATATTCCGAGTAAATGGGTCCCAACTGCCATATATGGTGTATTATGGTATTGATAAAACCTAAAGAGCACTAACGTGTATAAAGATCTAGAAAGTTTTATATTAAATCATTTGGATATCTACATCTTAGCTTATTGAAGTATATATTTGTTCTGTTCATTAACATCCAAAAAAGGATTAACAAGAACAAAGAGTCAAAGATCCAGGGATATTGTTTGTTGGAATCATTTCAAAACCTTGAATTGTTCTCTTTGCATGGTATTTAGCCAGGTTCACTTCTTCCTAGTGTTAGATGTGGTCTGGAGATGGCCATTCTCAATGCTATAGCTGCATCAGAAGGTTCCAGTATGTTAAATATACTCCATCCATTGGCCTCTAAAGAAGAACGGGCTGGAAAGTCATTCGATGTTAAGATATGTGCAATTATTGACTCTGATGGAACTCCTTTGGAAGTAGCTTGTCTTGCAGCTGCACTCATCGAAGAGGGGTTTACCGCGATTAAACCAAAAGTAAGAAAACTGCTGTTTTTAATACTGCTTTTTGTAATGCTTTTATGAGTCAATATTACTTATTTGGAAGCAATTGTGAACCTATATATTATCAAGTAATTCTCATGATAACTCTCCTCGCAGGTGGCTTGTAGAGCCAATCCCATTGAAGATGCCTTAGTTATTCAAGAAATAAGGAAGAAGGTTGGTTTCCATATTCAACTTCGTGCTGATGCGAACAGAAAATGGTCCTTTGATGAAGCTCTTCAGTTTGGCCGTAATGTGCTAGACTCCGCACTGCAGTATATTGAGGTATCCTCTATAGAAGTGGTGGCAACATGGGATGGTCAGACTGGTTGGGACATTGGGTAACGGGTTCAAACACTTAGTTTTTCATGCGGGTCGGTTTTGATTGACCTGATACCTCCTTTTGTCGAAAGTTCTCAATCCTTTTGTAAATAGTGTCGAATAAGATTACAAAAGTTACGTTATTTTAATAATAATTTGTTCTTTTTTACTAAAATGATTTTGGGCTTTTATGCATTAAAAGTACACTTGCGCGACTTTTGACCCATTTTCTTTTAGCTAATTTTTTTCATTTTACCTTTTTGACCTGTTAGAAATAAACATATGGCAAATGGGCCCATTCATAACTCATAATTAAATGGACTAAAGTTGCCACCACTTCTACTCTACAGCAACTGTAAAATGGGCAAAAATTTTCTTAGCATGCCTCAATTTCTATTTGTTAAAGATTACGTGTCTTCATTTCTTTTTAACAGCTTAGTCTATTTATGAGTATTTTTCTACATGTGCATATTTGTTTTTTTAACAATAGCTAACGCACAGTTGAACCTGTAAAATGTGTTCTAGTGTTGAAATCATATTGACTTTAATGATCAAATTGTACTATCATTTTTTTTGAGATTACCATGGTGGAAAACATTTTACAAGTTCAATGACGAGGGATGTACAACAAAAGTCTCTTGCATTATACAAGTATTCTGGTGATTGCTACGCTGCAGTTATTTGCCATTAGCCTTATGTTATATTTATTTAATAACTGTGCATTATCTAATGATTTGTTTCTAGCTCATCTGTTCAACTTTGTGGTTTAACTATGGCCTTTTAAAAGATATTTGACTGATGCATGTGTTTATCATTGCAACCAACTTGCTCTGTTTATCGACATGCCAAATTTCAGGAACCTGTAAATGATGAAGATGATATAATTAAATTTTGTGAGGAAAGTGGCTTACCTGTAGCCCTGGATGAAACCATTGACAATCTTCAGGAAAATCCTCTTCAAATGCTTGCTAGATTCTCTCACCACAGAATTGTTGCTGTGGTAAGTAATGACAATCTTCAAGAAAATCCTCTTTAAACTTTCGTTATATGTTGGTTACATTGAGGTGTCAATTTCAACCCTTCTACTGATGAATGGCTTGATTCAAGTAATGTTTAGTCTTTGACGGGTCAACCAGATAACATATCTATTTATTTTATAAAACAGCCAAATGGGAAACAAGTCGAAAATGAAATTCTCCCTATGTTTGAAGATTTTCATATGTATTCTTAAAATATTACACTGTATCACATTAAAATAATCATATTCATTCAAATAAACAATTTAATCATATTTAAATGATTTAGTTTATTTTTACTCTTGCTAAATATAAATTAAAAACTATGTGACCATTTTAAACCTCCCCTTCCCTTCCATTCTCAAAAGATTTCTCACATTTATTTCTAGTCATTGCTTTTATTTCACACCCATTTTCTATAGAAATTACTTGTTTTCCTTTATATTATTTCAACGTCATCTGTGTTCACCCACCCATTATCTTCATCCTAGTTATACATCTTCATTTAGTTTTTCAATTGATTGAAGTTTTACAAGCATGCCCATGATATCTTGAAGTTTTGCAAGTATTTAGTTAGGAGATTTAAAAGTTTAGATTCTTTTAAATTGTATAATAAATATGAATAATTTGATGTTTTGAGAGGACATATCTTCTATATATTTTGCAGTTTACAAGGATATATATGATATTTTAAATTTATATAAGGACATATAAATTTTCCCATTTTTAATGCGTAAAAGGTCCTAAATCAATTTATTCCAAAAATTATACGGATTATATAAGTTATTTTATGTAGTTGTATTTGCACGCTGGTTATTTATGAAGAGTTTAAAAATTTAGGACAAAAGTGTTATACGTCAAACTGGCTGACTGGCATATAAATCAACCAGTTGACCAGTTGCCCAACTTACACATTTCACAGCGTTCGTTATCTCTAGTTAACATACCTTCTTTAGAAAAAAGAATTTCATTATACTATATGAGTTTAACTAGGATAAACTCTTGTTTCCAGGTTATTAAACCGAGCTTTGTTGGTGGATTTGAAAAGGCTGCGTTCATTGCAAGATGGGCTCAGCAACAGGGGAAAATAGCTGTCATCAGTGCTGCGTTTGAAAGCGGATTAGCTTTATCAGCATATGTTCAATTTTCTTGTTTTCTTGAAATGCAAAAATGCAGATATACGCAGAATCATGAATATCGAACCAGCATCGTCGGTGGCCCATGGTCTTGGAACATACAGATGGCTAAAAGAAGACATAATCACGGAGTCATTGTGTATTAGCCAGGGTAAAACATCTGTTTTTGATGCTAGTCAGACATTGTGCGAGTTTAATATCAATCAAAATTCAGTAATCCGAAGTTTTAAAGCCGAGCAAGTATGGAATTACAAATTAAACGTGGATGTAGAGGGTATAACCTTTTCCATAAATGTGCAAGAACTTGGAGAAAAAACAAATGTAAGAAAGATTCTGCTATTCTTGTAGCTTATAATCTCTGTTAGAGGTGGTAATTCAACTCACTTGTGAATAGCTTGTTTTGAGCTATGTTTTATCTGTAACAGGCCAAACTGGTAAAAGTCAAAGAATTTAGTTAAAAAGGAAAGGTGTCAAACAGGTTGAAAGTTTTCTGCAGTATATATAAAATTTTCTGAAATCTGCTAATGATAATATTACTTTAATTATAAGAAGTTAAAATTCTGGATGAAAGTGTATCAAGTCAACCCGACACAGTTTGACATGTACCATATATCACTTATCTTACCAGCGCATTTTCCACTTCTAGTTTCTATGTTTATAACATAGATTCTTAGAGATATCAATTGTTTAGTAAATTAAGAATATCTTTTAGTTTATATTAATATAACCGAGGTACATATCTCTAGAAAGTTGAAGAATCCCAATACTAATTTGGTGATATGTGCATCATTAACAAGTTCAATAAGTAAACCTGTTATCTTAGGACAAAGGTAGTAATATACAAGTTTTGTTCTTGCAGAATAATGTTGTTGTATTTCTTCATGGCTTCCTTGGGACTAGCGAAGATTGGATTCCCATCATGAAGACCATGTCAGCATCTTCAAGATGCATTGCATTTGACCTTCCTGGTCATGGGGGTTCAAAGTTGCATGCCGGTGATTACGTGGCTCAGGGAGTTGATTTGTCAGTTAATGTAGTTGCAAACATGCTAGACAAGCTGTTTCTTCTTCTAACAACTCGAAAGGTCACAGTTGTCGGATACTCCATGGGAGCGAGAATCGCTTTATACATGGCCTTGAGATGCAGCAATATGGTACATAAATTGATAAAACTGTATTTTCTATTACATTTTATAAAATGGTTTTCACTAATTGCTGTAAAATTCTCTTTAAGGTCAAAGGAGTAGTCATTATATCTGGAAGCCCTGGAATAGACGACGATGTACTGAGAAAAGTTCGGAGTGTTAAAGATGATTTTTTGGCAATCACACTATTATCCTATGGCCTAGATTTATTCATCGAGACATGGTATTCTGGAGAGTTATGGCAAAGGTAATCTGCATTATTTTCAGTCATAGAGTTGCATTGCTTCATGACAGGGGTGTTCAGATTTGTGCTGTGCAATTGATTATCTGGTCGTGATAACCTGTTTTTTATATTTGGATAAACAAATTTTGCTTCTGATTATTTTACTTTAATGGGGCCAAATAATTCGCTTTATACTAGATGCAACAAAACTGATTATCTAAGGTAAACATAAAATTAGTTATTTACCCCTTATATTAATTTAATCTGAGTTGCATTCATTCCATCTCACGAACCATCTCTAGTTAGTTTTGTATTAGTTAGAGTTTACTGACACTCCAATTGTTGCAACTTCAAACGGTGGAAGCATATTCAAACATTATTTGCTACATATTGTTTTATATAGCATTCTGGTGATTCGATATCACTTGATCTCTTTCGAAACGTATACCCAGAAACCCCTGAACAATACGTCTGACTATATATATATATATAATTGTGATGATAACATGTTAATCATGCAGCTTAAGAAGCCATCCACGGTTTGATCAGATGGTTGCTAGCCGCTTGAAACATGATAACGTGCAGATGCTAGCGAAAGCTCTGTCTGGCCTTAGTATTGGAAGACAACCGTAAGTCTGTTCATTAGTAGATATTTGAAGGAATTTTACTGATTCTTTTGCAATGATCAGATACAGTTTACTCATATACATGTTATTTTCTTATATATAATAGGTCTTTGTGGGAAGATCTAAAGCACAACAAAACCCCACTTATGCTTATTGTTGGTGAGAAAGATGATAAATTTAAGAAGATTGCTCATAGCATGTACTTAAAACTTGCTGAGGGTACTGCAACAAAACATGGTTCTGTCAAACCTTCGTTTACAATGGTCGAGATTCCTAACTGTGGGCATGCTGTCCATATAGAGAATCCACTTCCTGTAATCCGCTCAATAGCAGACTTTGTAACAAGCCTAAACGTGCTCGATTCATAAACAGAGCTAGCTGGTTTGAGCAAGTTTCGGGGAATTGCCAGAGCTGTGCACATGTTTAATATGCTTTTGGTATACTTGTAAAACATGCAATAAAACATATTTGTAAAGTTTTAATTAATGATACTTATTATTATCGTAATAGAGGAAAGGTTATTTAAGAACCTCAAAAAAAAAAAGCGAGAACCAATTCCGGTCATTGATCCTGATAAATCATTAGTTTAATCTAATTCATACAAATGTTTTATCTAAAAAACCGTACATCGTTAGACGGAAAAAAAAAATATGGGTAGTCTTAAATGTTTATACCTTAAGTTAAAAATTTTTATCGTCAGCTTGCATATCGTAAAAAAAACGCTTTTCTTTCTTAATAGGTACTTTTTTTTTCTTTAAAAACATAATCAATTGAAACAACGGAACATATGCATTGGTTGCACTTAACATCAAATTAATCAAGCAATAAAGATACATGCAGTTATAAACATGGACTCACTTAATAATAAGTAAAGTTTTATATTTTTTAGACGATAAATTAAAGAAATTTGAATATTAAAAGAAATTTCATTCTTATTAAAAGAATCATTTCTACATTGTAAACCGATATTTACATGAAAATCGATGATCTAAATATATTTAAATAGTGAAATACTTTAATAGTAAAATATAGCAACACAATGATCTCTTAAAATAACATTACTCACTTTTAACATCAAAATATAGTTACAACTAAAATAATTAAGAAACACATTTTCCTTCTATAACAACTCAACTAATAAAACAAATATCTATACTTCTATACTATTATATAAAAATTCTAAACCTTTTTATTTTTGAAAATGTTGAAAGTTATGCAATATTTTCACCTAATACCTCTTTAAAGTATTTTTACCAAAACTACCCCTTAACATTAATTATCTTTAAATCAATTATCACACTACTCGCAGCTGTTGCCGCCACCACCACTACCAGTCGCCACCACCACCACCAGTCATCGCCACCACCACCACACTGCCGCCTCCACCACCACCACAGTCGTATTGTGTGGATATCCATCTAGTATATATATATTTTAATCATTATGGAGTTATTAGTAATTATGTATACTCTTGATAAAATAATCGAAAAAATGAAATGAGAATCACAAAAGTTTGAATCATAAGCATGTAAAGTAAACATTCAACTCTTAATGAAATTAAGACATTTTTATAAAAGATTTATTAACATATTAGTTTATAGAAAGAATAAACCAAATTATAAAGCCAAATAATATAAGCTTTTGAAATTCAAAATAGGAAATGCTGTATATAATGGAACAATTTTGACCGTTCAAAAAAATAAAAGAAAAGACATAAATTAGGAATGCACTATTGCAAATTATTCAACTACAATAAATTATTAAGAGTAAAAAAGTTTGCTACTAATAGTTTTCTAATGCTTTCAAAGATTATTCTTTTGAGTCACAAATGTAAATCATGATTAACAATTTAAAATTTTAAAATAGCATCTTCCTAATTTATAGCTATTAAATATGACTTACGACCATATATATGTTTGAATTTAACTTTGACTACGGATTATACTAATCTCTTCTTATATTAAAGGAAACACCTAATTTTTTCAATTAATTTAAAAGTGGTGACATGACAATCATTTAGCACATCTATTTAAATCATAATTGCAATTTAGTACTCAAAATTTTAACTTTCTCCCCCATACTTAACTCTTAATTTAAATTTAACCAAACAAAATCTAATTCCAATAAACCAAGATTGTTATGAATGTTTA
>JAOEHQ010019820.1:0-14715 GCA_025447715.1 Asclepias incarnata
GGCTTGAAGAGAGTGGTGGTTGTTGGTGGTGGTGGTGGTGGGGGTTAAGGAAGGATTTGGTGGTGGTGGAGATGGTGGTGGATAAGGGTGGAGGGAGAAGGAGAGTATTCATTTTTTGTGTTGGGTGGTTTGAAAAAACGTTAGAGTGTTTGGAGGATTTTGTATGTATAGGTCCAGCAGTCTTTCAAATCAGTATAATGAATGACTTATTTTATTTTTTATATGAAAAAGCTATTTAAAAGTTAAACAAAAAACTTTTTTCCCCAATATGTGGAGGAATATCAGCAATAGCTTATTCATTTTAACCCTTTCATGTTAAACAATATTTATATTTATGTGTTTTCATAAATAAACAAAAAATTTAAAAAAAAAAAAAAACTTGTCATGTAAAACTAGAAAATGTACCCACGTAATGCGCAGGGTAGATGATATTTCAAAAAATTTAAATTATAATTTATATGAAATTCGTAAAATTCATTTAGTACATGCATCAAAAGATGATGGTGGCCGGCAGCCGGCTTCGCCGACCGCCGGTTCTTGATTGTATAACACACGGGTATATAAAAAATGTATTTTATTATTATTGCACGAATATTTAAAATTGATTATGTAAATTAATATAAAAATAATATATAACTAATTAATATATAAATTATTAAATGATATGATAAATATGGAAAGGTTTAAAAAATTTTAAAATTAATAATGTAGTATAGATATATGTTTATTTAAAAACAATACCGTAACCACCATCAAAAGATTGTCATAACCAATATATGTATTTATTTTATAAAAGAAAGCAAAAAATAAAACCAAAGTCAAAGAAAACAAAAACACAAAACTCATTACTTGTTAATTTGTAAACGGATAAAAAAAAAATAAGAACTAAAAAAATATTAGAGAAATGCAATACCACCAAAAATGACACAACTAAAAAATTAAAACAAAAGCAAAAACTCCCCAAAAAATTTATATGTATAAATCCCAAATAAAAAAAGATGCACAAATTGCCAAAGAACCTAAAATAAACCATGAAAACAAAAAAGTAAAAAGGAGGTGCCGGATTCGAACTCACGTAGCCCAATTTTAAGGAGGAGCCATTTATCGATTGAGCCACTATAACCTTAACCTATGTTTCATAATTAGCAAGTTTAATATGTATTAATAAAGACCATGGTTACTGTTCATTACCATGGTCTTTAATTATATATATAATATAATTTTATCAAAAAAATGTTTAAAAAAAAACTTTCTATTGGAGTAGACAGATTTTTAAAAGGTTAAAGTTAATGAATTAATGAAGTGACAAAATAAAAAGCTATTAAAGACTTATTACAATTAGGGATGCTCTTACTTTGCTTTTGACATAATTGAATATTGTTGTCATTGTTGTATGTATAAGTCCTTTAGGTGAGTGTATATTTGAGAGTTTATATGTTAGAAATTATTTCGGACTATATTCACACTGAGCTCCTGGGATGTGAGAGCAGCAGCACCTAAGTTGCATGTTGTGTGCAATATGTATTCTATCCTCTACATTAAAAGCTGTATTTTTGTATTCGTCCTATCTTAACACACAACTTTTATCTTTGATGTACACTATAATATTGGATAAATAAGAACCAAATAAGAAACATTAGCTCTGTTACCGTGATCGTTGTCTACTTCCCATTGCATCCCAAAAAGCCCGATATGATGACCTCGACACCACATAGGGCACTGTCAAACAACCTTGTCTTGCACACCCTTGATAAGCTAGAATTCTATATAAAAAAGAAAACTTCTCTTATTAAGCTCATCAGATAGGTGAAAGAACTTGTTAGCTTAAAAAAAATTAGAGGGGTATCCGTGAAATGCGACGGCAGTAGTGGTGGTGGCGGCGGTGTGGTGGTACTGGCGACGGGTGGTGACGGCGAATGGTGGTGGTGGCGAGCGGTGTAGGTAATTGATGTAAAGATAATTGATTTAAATAGGGTATTGTAGTTATTTTAGGAGATTGTTTGGTTTATGGAGGAGTATTATTGGGTATTGAGTGGGTGTTGGTTAGATTTATTAATAAATTAGAAGGGTATTATGGGGATATCTACTTCTTATAGTTGAAAGTAGTGGAGGGGTCATATGTATTATAAAGAACTAGATGGATGCCCGTACGATACGACGAGGATGGTGGTAACGACGGCGGTGTGGTGGTGGCGACGACGGGTGGTGGTGGTGGGTGAATAGCATATGTAATTGTACTCTTTATCAACTAGTGTCTTGTTAGTTCTTATAATATAAATTCTACCGTTCTAAAAAAATTTGTGAGAGTGAAAAAAGAGGAAAGGAAAAAGGATTTATCGGAGTTCATTTGCATTATTTTAATTTTCGATCTGCTTTACATAAATACATGCATGCATGAAAACTCAACATTTGACTTTTTAACAAACTAAGTGAGAGCTTGTTTGTTTATAAATTAACGGGCTTAATAAAAAAATACTTAATCCATTAAATCAGTTTGTAATGTTTGTTTTTGTCTTAATAAACAAAAAGTCTTACAGACATTATTTATCAATTCAGTCACTTAATTTACTCAGCACTTAATGGCTAAAAAAAACAAACAGAACCTCAGTGGCATTGAAGAATTTCATTACATATGTTGTAAAATTTGTTATAAAAAAAAAAGTTGAATATGAAATAATAAACTTAGACCTCATAGTCAAACTATGAATTTCCACGTAGATTGAGAAAGCTATGAAGGAAAGTGAAAAGATCTTATTTGTTGGACATCCATTTCGGTTGGTGCTATAGCAAGTAATGTTTTAAATACCGGTATTTTGAGCATACCAGGGTGGTATCCGGTATCGGTAATACCGGTACTATCGGTAATACCGGCCGGTATTACCGGATGGCCAATTCACATGAAAATAAGTCAAATAACCTGCTGTACCAGTGTACCTTATGAAACCTACTATACAAACCTGCAAATTATTGCAAACCTGCTATACAAATCTGTTCGGTAATACCTGCAAATTATTTGCTGTACCTTATGAAACCCAATATACAAACCTCCAACTTATGAAACCTACTATACAAACCTGTTCTTTCCCTATTTACTAGGTAACAAACCTGATTTAAAACCCAAATTATTGCAAACCTGATGTAAGTTCAATGGCATGCATACAAACCTGATGTAGAACATATAAATCATAGTCACAATTTTATTTTTTTTAATTTAACTTTTTTTTTTAAATTAAAAAATCACTATACCGGCGGTATGAACGTACCGGTATTACCGGTATTTTGCAAATACCGGCCGGTATTTTGCAAAGGCGGTACACTCAAAATACCGGGGATAGTTGTACCAGCCTCGACACCGGTACCCGATACTACCGGTAATACCGGCCGGTACGTACCGGTATTTAAAACATTGATGTTAACCTTATTTTCAGATTTATTTATTTATTTTGCAAGAACCCAAGAACTCTTACATTATGTATTAGATTACATGTTTTTAAAGTTCATTCACATATGAAAAACTATTATAAAAGTTCATGTCGTAGAAGAAACTTTTTTTCAGAACCTTAAAAATAGCTTTTTGTTTACATGTAAATGAACTTGTTCACATGTGAACAAAAGACTATTGTTAAGGTTTTGAAAAAAAATTCTTCTACCACATGAACTTTCATAGCGTTTCACATGTGAATGAACTTTAAAAACATATGATATTAGCTATACATGTTAGTTTTATAAGTTATACTCTTCCTATATAATTGAGATTTGACCATGCTCAAGACTAATTATTAGTTTGATGAGGAGAGTGAATTTGGCATTAATTAACATATATATAGTCTTAATTAATTTCAACAGAAATGTGGGAATGTGGATGAACAAATAGTGCTACTGAAACAAAAGCTTAGGATGATTTTTAGAGGAGAAGCCTTTAATGGGAAACCTACAAAAATTGCTCGATCTCATGGCAAGAAGTTTCAAGTCTCGGTTAAGCAAGAAACTGCCAAGATTCTGGTATTATTCAATTCAGCCATTCTCTATGATCTCCTTAATTGGTTCTAATTATCATAATGCACAAATTAAATTGGCCGGCGTGCAAACATCAATTAATAATGTGTTATATGCTTTTGTTATCGATCTATCTTTAACTATGATTTATGGAGTACGTAAGTTAAACATGTTATGTGTCGGCGAATTAATGGGCAGGTTTGGTTCACCGGCCCGTGAACACTTTAATTTTGTTATAAAAGAAATTAAATTAAACCCAGTTTTTTAGAAAATATGGAATAAAGTAGGGTTACAAAAACTATATTGTCAAGACGTACAATAGCACAAATCTTTCCAATGGACGATTTGGTAGGTTTTTAAGCATACAAATACATTTTTTCAGAAATACAATACAATTAGTTTATGGGATTAGTGTTCCTGAATGTAATGAACTATATACGAATGTTTATGTTATGTAATAAACTTAATATTCTGTCCATTTCTAAATAAGTTGAACTTCTTGTATTTATAACCTATCAATTCAAGTTGTTGAATTATGCCTGTAAATAAAATTTAAATGTTCGGCTCAAATTTGGTACAAAATCCTCAAATCACTTGTATTTGTTTCAAACTAGTTCACTCTTCTATCAAGTGTAAACCTATTATAAATAGTTTCTTTATTAACCTTGGCGGCCCTAATTCATTCAACTATCATTTATTACATACTTGATACTTGTGAACCAAGTCACTTAGGTGAGTTGGTCACCATGACGTTATTGAGGGCCTGTTGTCTTGAGGGACGCAGGTTCGATTCTTGTCAAAGGCAAGACTGGGAATAGTAGCTAACCATCGATGCAAAAAATTCAGTGTGAGGATTTCGCAGGTACCAATACGATACATGAGATCAAAGAGTTCCCATCGATCTACTCTTTTTTTTTTTTACATACTTGTGCATATATATTCGATGATAACTCGGAATCTCGGATGGTATATTTTAGGTGGAATTGACATTTGGACTTTTTGTGCTGTCTTAACAGGGAAATTTGGGGTGGGCCTACATGCAAAAATCAAACTTCATGGCAGCTGAGCTTGTGTACAAGAAAGCCCAAATGATCGACCCGGATGCAAACAAGGCATATAACTTGGGCCTTTGCCTAATGAAACAGGCCCGTTACAATGAAGCCCAATTAGTCGTCGAGGAAGTTGTCAACGGTAGGCTTCAACGATCCGAGAACCCCAACTTGAAAATCCAGGCCCAGGAACTGTTGTTGGAGTTGGAAACTCGACGGCAGCCATCATTGGGTTCCCTCGACGGCCTCGCAAACTTGGATCTAGATGATGACTTTGTTAATGGGCTTGAAAGATTAATGAATAAATGGGCCCCCAATAAATCAAAAAGGCTACCTATATTTGAAGAAATTGAGAAATTTAGAGATCAATTAGCTTGTTAGAATTCCAAAGTGTAACAGCTATTTCGGTTTTTTGGGTGTGAAATAAATGAGCATGGGCTCATATGTAAATTTTCTAATGGGTGTTTATAGTCGTGTGTAATGTGTGAGAGCATACAAATTCTTGAATCGCATGTTGATTATTCTATAGAAAGTGATCAAAGATTTATAAATTCGATTTTGTATCCAACATGCAAATATCATGTGCACGTACATCATGGCCATTTCTCAGATTATTGTTTTCACACACAGTGGCGGAACCAGAAAATATTTTTGGAGGGTTCACAATTTTTGGAATATAAAAAAATTAGGGGTGCACACGTTAAAAAACCTACAATTTTACACTAAACCTCTACAATTTTACACTAAATCTCTAAAAAAAATTTGAAATTGGGGGGTGCATTTGAACCCCCTCATACATATATAGTTCCGCCCCTGTTCACACATGATGTCCACTAAAGCATTATCCCACGTGTCGGGAGAATTACATATATTCCCAACTTAATTGAAAAATTACATATTTTTTAAAAGGGTTTTGCTAAATACAGCCTTAGGGGCTGTAGTTAAGGTGCATAAAATAGTTGTACATTTACCATAAAATTCAGGGGATGAGCTTTTGATATGGAAGCCTGGAAGGTACAATTTTTTTATACACGTTAGGGCTGTATTTATCATTTTCCTTGTTATATAATTACGTTTGAATAGATTTGTAGATTCATAAAAATACTGATGATAGAACCCCACCAAGACATGGGTTTATACTGTTATACTTAAATACGAAGAGATTAATTATATAAAGTTTCAACAATTACTAAATTTGGAGAATCCAACAAAATGTTTTAAGATATGTTCTCCTAGTATCATTGGGATCCAAACCGATAAAACCGAAAAACCGACCGGAGGTTGACAGAAACCGAACAGAACCGGAGATACCGGTCTGGTCCACGGTTCTATATGTTCATATAATTTGGGTCTCGGTTTGATAACCCGGGACCGAGAAAAAGATACAACTTAACTTGAAGTGGGATTCTACACATTCCTTTTATTTAACATATAAGATATACACATTCCTTAAAATGGGATTCTTTCTTCCTTTTATTTAGCAAATAATCATATTTACAACTTGGAACAACAACAAAAAATGCTTTGTTTTCTGACCGATGAAATGGGGAATTGTTTTCTTCTCAATGGCGAAGATCTCTAAGGAGTGGAGCTGAGGAAAGAGAGTGGCTTGAGCTACATACAGTTCTTGAAAATGTGGTTCTAAATGAAAATACAGATAAATGGGTTTGGTCCTTGTCTGATACGATTGGTTTTTCTATAAAAGATACTAGAATCCGCATTGATGATCATTTACTTCCGACGAATTCGACCTTTACTAGGTGGAATAATCTTTTGCCAAAAAAGGTTAATATTCTTGCTTGGAGAATGTTAATCGATCGTATCCCGACTCGCTATAATCTTTCTAACAAAGGTCTTTGTTCGACTGAATCGGAAACTACACGTCATCTTTATTTGGTGTGTAGGATTGCTAATAAATTGTGGAGATTAATTGCAACATGGCTTGATATTCCTTCGTTGTTACATGTTACTAGCTTGGAAGGTGCCTTTTCGCTACTTCATAATATGCATATTAAAGGCTCTAAGAAGAATTGTGTTGAGGCTATTCTTTTCTGCATGGTGTGGGTTATTTGGAAGCATCGGAATGAGCAAATGTTTTCACCGGGACAAAATCGTTCGGATTTCCTATTTGATTCCATTGTCTCTCACTCGTATTTGTGGGCTACGACTAAATGTAGGAAGATTTATATGTCGTAGGATGAGTGGTTTAAAAATCCCCTTCTTTTTTATAGTCGGGTTACTTATTGGTTTATTTTTCGGAGTTCGTTATTTCCTTGAGGTTTATTTAGGTAAGCATCAAAAACATCATTGACCTTGGATCATTGACTTCTTGTTGTAGCAGCCCACTAGCCTAGCCTGAGCCCATTGCAATATTGCATCAACATGGTTTGTCAATAATGTTGAAGACAAAAAATAGGTAGAAGTAGTTTTGGGTTTTCGGATAGAGAAGTGATATCCCTACCATCATATTTGAGTTGTATGTCATGATAGAATAATCAAAAATTGCGGTAGGTTTATCATTAAAAGTTTTGGGTTTTTGGGTACTACAAGCACACAGTCTCGGTCCAAACATTTGAACCCAAAAACCGACTACAAACTGAACATGCACCGAACCAACTTACCAGGTCCGGTTCCCGGTTCCACATTTTGCACATCATCGGTCTTCGGTCCGGTACTCCACAGGTTCGGTCCGGTTCTTGGATCGTGAAGACCTCTACTTAAAGGTCACGGCCTCACGGGTTTGATTCCTAATTTCTTAGCGAGCTGCCTCGCTAGCTGAGTATTACATGTGTACTATCTCTAAGAAAGGGGCGTGCAGGTCTAAAATGGATTCTGAACAAACCAATCCTTTAAGGCTTCTAACTGTATATATACATACATATAAGTATAATAATAATAATAAGGTAATTAATCTCAACTAGATATAAATGAATATATAGGTTGACGTAAAGGTTTCCAAGAGTGATACAACACACGCCTGTTTGTGTGTGTCCTTGACTCGATGCATTTGTTTTAGGAGTAATGCTACACCAAATGTTTTGCAAAAATCATAAAATTAGATGTAGAAGTCACATGGGTTGAACTAGTACTTTGTTTTAGATCTCCTATAACGTACTCACATGATCTAAAGTACCTTAATTAATCTCTTTTTCCTTTTAAAGTACATCAATTTCACCAATTCTATTGTGGATCTCAATTCTTTTCTCCTTGGTTTTTCACACCCCCAATCTACTGTTATCTCCATTTCAATATCCCCTTTTTAAGAATTTCTTGATTATATATTATTATTTGTACATAAAAAATAAATAAAGTTACCATATGTAGACTAACCTCCATAATATATATGGATCATGACTTGCATGTGCCCATAAAAATGAAATGTGATGCATACACAATGTTAAAAGTAGCTTCTTTTTTCCAACTTGAAATGGTGATGAGATAAATACCATTTTTTTTTATGCATTTGTTGCATATCAACATAAAAGACCATCAGCACAAATAGAGCTGTAAAGTCTTGTAATTGAAATCTGTAAATTCTTTTTCTTTCTTCTTCTTCTTTTTTTTTTAAATGAAAAAACCTCTCAAGACTTCCTTTATATATATACCTCTTTTTTTCCTCACATAGGTACAACTACAATACAAGATCTAATTTCATCAATGGCTACAAATTTATATACTTCTGTTTTCATCCTCCTGCTTTCCATTCTTTCAGGTAATTTTACCTTTTTGCCCCTGCTCCACAAATGCATTATGGGAACCCATCTCAGCTTTTCTTGAATCTATCATGTTTTGAATACATGCATTTTTACATAAACTTTACTGCCATGAATCTTGCTTAAACTTTAACTCTTTTTCTTCTTGTGAATGTTCTTGTTTTGCAGTTGGGACTCTAAGATTGGTTCATTCACAGGTAACTTAAATCATGATTTTATTTGTTACTATGTTATTAATCAATATGTAATCTCATTTTTCCTAGAAGAACGAAAAAGGCGATCTTTATACATGTCGACGGTTTTCTATCAAAATCTTAAAGCCTAAAGCTTCTTTAATTACATTAAGCACAATAAAAAACTAAAAACTAACAAGGTATGTAGTGTAATCAATGTGTAACTAAAGTTGGCTATTTTGTTTAATTAATGGGATAACAGAAAACTTGGTGTGTGGCTAAACCATCATCGAGTGAGGCGACTCTATCAGAGAATATTAACTTTGCTTGCTCAAAAGTGGACTGTAGTATCTTGCAAAGAGGCGGCTCTTGTTATTCGCCTGATAATGTGGTCAATCATGCATCCATAGCCATGAACTTATACTATCAGTCCCAAGGAAGAAACAGTTGGAACTGTCAGTTTAAGAACTCCGGTCTCGTTACAATCAGTGACCCAAGTAAGTGATCACCTTCACCATCCGACTAAAAACAGTTAAACCGGATTTTAGATTACTAATTGATATCTAGACAATTCCATGTTTGTCACATTTTAAAATCTGCACTATTGTTGCAGGTTATGGAGGCTGCACATATAGCTGAAAGAAGCTAAAGATGCTTTTTTACTCTTATCAATAGATGCATCCTTATATTTAATTTCAGATATACTTGCTAATTAACTATAATTATGATTGGTTAAATCAAAATTGTAAGCTTTATGAAGAATCTTAACTTTTGGTTCTTTGTTAAAATGTTTGCCCTGCTCAATCGCAAGCTTCAGAATTCAAAACTTTCCATCCTTAGAGTTTTCTTTTACATGATAAATTCTTGATTTCATACCGAATAAAAAGTAGAATAAGACCGACTCGCATATTTATGAATGGGGAAATGGTAAGAAAATGAATTTTTGAGAATTGCAAATTTTGGTTAGAAATAACATAGTATGAATTTTTTCCATGAATTCCTAGGTCCAGACCCAAATCAAACTTTCAAAAAACATAGTACGTTGCATTAAAAGGTTACATACTACATTGCATATATTGATATAAAGTACCAGGATGCAACTTGTAGTTAATATAAAAACATAAACTATGGTGGCAGATTTGCACAATTGTACCTCATATGCTTTTAGCTCAATATAATCACAAAATCTAATCAATTTCTTTATCGCAGAGATCAAATGTTATGTCTGATAACTAAATCAAGAATTCAAGATCACGTAAAAAATCGTTTTGTGTATGAAACCTCCAAATCACGGTAAATTATAGCAAATTCTTCTGCATAGTGGAATAGTAGTTAAATCCTATCTTTTATCGGTTTCACTAAACTGAAGTCTCAAGTGCCCTATCTAAAAAAGCTTACAAATAATGAAAGTTTCACTAGAAAATGCAATTCAAAAATTGGAAATGACAACCTATCTAAGAATCAGTAATTGATTGAATAACAAGAGGCTACTCGGAGGAGACATATAAATAAAATCTGTAAATCCATCTGAGAAATCACTGATAATGACTTCATCCAAAAAGCCACTCTTTAGTCTATAAATGAACAACCGACCCCCATATGTTTTTATTAATATGTCCCCGTTTTTGTTCCAACAACCTAAAACCTTTCGGTAGGTATTAATAGAATGTCGTGGTTTTGGAACAAGATGACAATATCCCATTATTCTTTATGATTCCTTACCCGGCCATACCTCGATGTTCCTGGCCATATATGCATATCCAAGTTCACCATGTAGATTAACCAAATGATAGATCATTCAACCACCTCTCAGTGTTTTGGGATGATTAATCAACCCAAACTTCTCCTTCGTCGCATCAAAGCATATTATATTTCCTTTGTATTTGGATGGATTGTGACGATCATAGGCTAACCAATACAAACATCCATGAATAAATACACCTTCACCAGTAATAGAACAAACTGGGACTACTTGTATGTCTTGCCATGAGTTTGTGCCCAGGACATGCACCATGGTGTGTAATTTCTTGTTCACCTCGTGAAAGTTCGGTTGCATAGTATATTGATATTGGGATAAAACACACACCATCTTGAAAGTGCTGGTGGAAGCATCAAAACCAAGCCCGCATGAATCTTCTTGCAAGTAGTGTGTCCAATCTAACCGGGTGTACAAGGGTGGCAACTTATAACCTTCTTTCCTTAGAGGATTGATAACAACCAAAGAGGTGATATAGGGATCTTGTTGGCGTGGTGATAGATAGAGCAGCCCTCTGCAAGAACCTTTAACATAGGCTACATTATTATATCTGTAAGCTGGCCATTGCTTAAACTCAAACTCTGAAAATGGGTCTCTTTTCGTCTCCAACATTGTAATACCTTCTTTAGGTTTAGTAGTGTGGAAACTTATGATGGTTGGCATCTCCAAGTTTTCATGGTGTATAACAATAGGTGTGGGTTCTTCTGGAGATCCTTCCTCATGAATGATGGCAATATGATGATCATTCATATAGTCACACTATTGTTTTGATACACACCGAAAACGAGCCAAAGATTTGATAGGCAAGATGATGATTATTCATATAATTACACTTGCTATGATAAGTATGTGGGAATATACGATGTTTACATGTATGGGCTTGCATTGTAGTCACTAACACTTTACCAATTTTTTATACTTCATGTTAGTAATGTATATGATCCCTTGTGTGATTGTGTCCATTACATGCTTGTGAAATTCATTAGTTATACATTTGTTAAGGGTATGAACGGGCCGAGATCTTAATGTTTTCCTCGAAATCGAGCTTTTTAAATCCACACCGGAAAAACATTACTACTTGATTAGTTTTACGAGCGAGCTTAAAAATGTAATGACTCGACTTGTCGGAAAAGAGGATTGATTCTTAATGAACACTTTTAAATAAAGGTAGTGATAAACTTACAACATATTTTTTTCATCTACAACAATTTCTGCTTTAAGCAGTTGTTGTACATTATGCAATAACGTGCTTGTATTTGTTGTAGAGGACAAAAATATATTGTGAGTTTATCACTCCTTTAATAAACAATTATTAAAGTTTAATATATATTTAATATTAATATATTAAGTAAATGGATAATCAAAATCCCAAAAAGTGGTGTAACAGCCCAGCCCAGCCCAGCCCAGCCCAGTTACAGGAAAATGAAAGTGGGCCTTGAATATTAGGGTTATGAAGAAAAGACACTATAAAAAAGGAACACAAACGCAAGAACAGAACTTGAGATATTGCCTTTTTAGAGAACCAAACGTTCGCCGTTATGCCGTTTGTGTTCCGTTGCCGGCATATAATAAAATCAGTCCTTGGTTTATTCTTCTGTCTAAGCAAGCTTCCTTCTTTCTTGCTTTTTCTCATAAATTAAGGTCTTACATAGTAAATATCTACATACAAGAAATAAATGTTTTTTTAATGTGTTTTTTTTTTGTTTTTAATAAAATGAATGAAATGGCTGATCCAATGAGGTCTTTTTGTGACAAATATGAGATCTCTATTTCACCCGGCCTATATTAAATTAATTATTTGATATTATTATATGGGAGGGCAGACTCTTATTTAAGTGTTTGTTCTTATGTTGTTTTCCTTGTTTTTTCTTCAATAATTCAGGGAACTCCCCCATGTGTATCTACATTTATAAAGTTATTTTTAATATTAATTTTTTGTAAATGAAATGTTTTATTTTTTTGTACAAGGTAAGGATATATTGATATAATTATGTATGTTTTGCTCCTAAAAGAAAATAAAAGTGAAGAACATCTGGGATTGTCAAAGAATTGTGTAAATAAGGCAGATGAAAAAATGGGTCTGAATGTTTGATAATAGCAAGTGAAACAAACTGACAAATATGAAGTTTGTGTATAGTCTTTGCATCTGAATTATTCGAAAACCGAAGCGAATTCAAATTCAGTTCTTGGTTTGGTTTGGTTTGGTTTAATTATTGTTTATTTTATGATCTGGTTTTCGGTTTGACATGAAAAGCTTTCAACTCAAGAAACCTGAACAACGTAACCCAGCATTCCGAATTTGAAAATTTGAATACCAACAAAAGATGATAAGCTGAAAGTATAGTTAGTTGGCTGGCTAATAAATCTCAACAAAGTGGTAATAGGATGATATATTGATGAAGATATCTGGAAGATTACATTAGTATAATATTAATGAGCAATAAATTTAGGGAAGCGATATTACAAATATTAATATATTTAATAAACAGTATCTCCTTACTATACTAAAGGAGACTATAGTATGATGTAAGAAAAGGTGATTATTCAACTATCTAGCTATGCCACATCATAGAATACACACATCTGCATATGTCACTATGTGTTATTTTTATATATATACTGTATGTATGTGTGTATATATACGCTATGTATATGTATGTGGAGATAAACTTCTCCAAGAAGCTTCAGTCTTCCTCTTCCCAACACTCTATCTTTCGCACTCCCCGATATATTATTTTCAGAACTTCTTTCAATTTTTGGGGAAAAACCACATCTTCCTGCGTACGCTTCTTTCACCCTCTCTCATATGTTTAAATTTTTTTTGATATCTTTCTCTTTCTTCTACAAATTCTCCCAACCTTATTTGTAGGGTTCATCTTTTTCTCCATTGATTTGATGCGATTGGAAAGTTTTAATCTTCAATCGGGCTTGAGCTAACAGTCTTATGTGGATGTTTCAGATTTAATTTGGGGCTTTTTTCTTAATATTCGTGGCATATATGAGACGGTACATGATTGGATTCCCTGGTAATTATTTTCTTCATTATTATATCTCATGGGGTTGGAGCTCTTGAAATATAAGCTACCACTGGTTTTATATGCAACCTACTTTTTTTTTTATTTTTTTACCAGGAACACTTGGATAGAAGATTTTAATGATGATGGTAATGGTAATCTAACAAAAAAGGAATTTATTTGTTTGTTATTGGTTTTATTTATTTAATATTATTGATTAATTTTGATATTTGATAATTATTATATTATTATATATTTATGATTTAAATTGAGATATATATTTGTTTTGGATCGGTTTCATGTTGTACACACACAGGTAACAGGTTTTTAAAGATTTTGATGTGAAAAAAAAAAGACATTCACGTGGGAAGAAAAAGAAGATTTTGATATTTAATAATTCTTATATTCTTATATATTTATTATCATTTTCATCTCCAATTTATCATCATCATCAATTAAAGAGGATGAAAAAGAAGAAAAAGAGATACAGAAGAATTACTATGTCAACACTGGTAATGCTATTAGGACTCTTAGACAACTTTCCTGATCTATCTATCCATCTATACAATATATTTATATATTTATTTCTTAGTTTGATGACGATGATGATGATATTCTGTTTTGTTTATTAATGCTTCAATCAATCAATATTAATTTTGTTATACTATGAATGAATGACTTCTCTTCTTATTCTTTTAATAGGAAATTATTTGTTAATGATTTTTCTTTTGAAACTTCTTTGCACGTTTAAAGTAAAACTAATCAGAACTTGAATGTTTGTTTTCTTGCTTTTATTTGAATGTTGCCTATTTACAGAAGCCCAGGTATCTCCTTACTATACTAAAGGAGAACTTTGGCTGACATTAGATTTGGTGATTAGTCAAAATTTTAGCTATGACACCTAGGAAAATACACATAGTGAATGTTATGTAAACGTACAAATAATATATGTCCCCCCTGAATGTTATGCCAAACGTACAAATAATATATGCCCCCTCCCCTTGAATTTTATGG
>JAOEHQ010019831.1:0-14714 GCA_025447715.1 Asclepias incarnata
TATTAAAGTATTTGATCAAATTGGATGAAAAATATAATATACCATGTAATTAAAAATATGTTTACACTCAAATAGCTGCATGTTAAAAAAAGTCAATGTTAGAATCTTATATTAGTTATATTGTAATAGTGTGATTAAAATTAAAATAACTCAATTAATAAAAATAAAATGCATATGTATTTACAGGGACGGAGCCAGAAATTTTTTGGCAAGGGGGCAAATTTAGAAGTTTTTTTTAGCGAGGGGGCAAATTTAGAAGTCGTTTGTCATATTTTTTATTTTTTGGGGGGCAAATTACAAATATACCACTAAAATAAAATAAAAATTACATTGTACCTAAATTGGAGTAGGGGCAGCTGCCCACACTGTCCCCAAGCTGGAGTCGTCCCTGTGTATTTACGATTACTTTATTTATTTATGAATAAATATTTATAAATTTACAAATCATCTACATGAACTATATAATATTATTTATTTATTTAGGAGTCTCTTTCAATTATTTATCGAATTAGATTGGTACATAAACGAATATCATTATGAAAAATTTAATAAATATTAAATTTATTTATTTAGTTTTAAGAATAAATAAATATATGTTTGCTTAGTTGACAAAGATAAAAAAAAGTTGCTAGCAATTATTCTTTTATAAACAAATAAAAATTGATTATTTTATTCATAATATATTGATATTTAATTAAAATTGATATTGTAATGGAAAAGGAATTTAGCATATTTTAAATGGAAGAGAAAATGTCACAAATGGTCCCTGTGGTTGGCAGTATTCGCATTTTAGCCCCTGTTCTTTTTTTTTTCGTTGCTAACCGTCCCTTGATTTTTCATTTTCGTTGTCAGCAGTCCCTGACACTAACTTTCGTTACTTTGGGCCATTAAATCCCTCACATGCATAACACGTAAGGGTATAATCGTCATTTTACCAATCACAGGGACTATTTGTGATAAAAACTTGCACACTCTCTTTCTTTCTATACATACCTGCATTATATATATATATATATATATATATATAAAATACATAGCTCACACATATACCTGCTCCTGTGATCTGTACATACATAGCCGGAAAAAAAAAATCACTCCAACCCTGCCGCCCTTTGATCTTTTGCCGGAAAACACCCTTTGATCTGTTGCCGGAAAAATCACTCCATTCCCATCGAACCGCCGCCACCATCGAGACCATCCAACCGCCACCATCATCGGGACACCAGAAGTTTGGGCGTGTTCCCTTTGGTGTGCCGCCGGCCTTCAAGGCTTTTTTGGCCGGATTTTTCACCGGTTTTCATCTCAAATCGAATCCCTTTCAATCTTAGATCATCCACCTCCCAAAAATCAAGAGTGAAGATGAAGTCTTGAATCGAATCCCTTTCAATCTGCGATTCATCTGCGATTTTGAGTGGTGGTGGTGCGATTCATCTGCGATTTCGAGTGGTGGTGGATGCATTAGGTATATTTAGTTTATTTTCATGTTCATATATAGATTAATAGATAGATTTTTTAAAATTATTTTTTTATAAAATGATTATATAAATACAGAGATACGTATTGTATAATTTTGGTTGTTGATGATGAAGATGGATAGCATCAGGTTTTTCAAATGGGTATTGTTTGCGGTTTTGATGTTTGCGGTTTCTTGAAGGATTGATTTTGTAAAGATTTTGGTTAGATTGAAATGGTAAAGAAGGAATTGATGATTAGATTTAGGTACAGATATATGATTGATTTATAGATATAGATTTAGATACAGATATATGTATGTATATGTATAGATAAAGAGATAAGTATAGATATAGAGATCTCATAGATATATATACATATAAATATTAATTAAAATTTTTTTTATTACAAATAGTCCCTAAGGTTAGTAAATTGACGATTATACCCTCACGTGGTTTGCACGTGAAGGGTTTAAACAGCCAAAACTAACGGATGTTAGTGACAGGAACTGCTGAGTTCCTGACAACGAAAATGAAAAATTAAGGGACGGTTAGCAGCGGAAAAAAAGCACAGGGGCTAAAATGCGAATACTGCCAACCACAGGGACCATTTGTGACATTTTCTCTAAATGGAAAAAATCATGGAAATGAGACATAGGATCCTATGTGACAAACTTTGATGGATTTTAGAGTTAGATATATATATATATATATATATACTAGATTTATATCCCGCGTAAACGCGGGTATGTTGAATAAATTTGTTTTTATTATATCCGATTAGGTGAAAGAAATAATATATCAGTTAATATTTGTTCCAGTTATTGTTCGTTACATCATAATTCTGGTACATTAACGTTTTATTTTTAGTTAAAAGATTTATATGTAGGTGTAACTGCATCATGAAATTATTACCTTTTGTTAAAAGATTTATACTATAGGTGACATATTACCTTTTGTTTGCATACATCACATATAGTCTGGTACATTAACGGAAAGCAATATAGGTGTAGAACCCGTATGCAAACACGGGTCGGCAATAGGAAATTTATACGAAAAGTCTTGTTAAATGATTACTAAATAGTAAAATAATTACTTTTTGTGCAACTACGTTAAGAAAATTTATTTTTTTCTAAAATACAACTAATTTATAGGCATAGGCATAGAATAGGAAAACACGGGCTACCAAATACGATTTTTTAAATAAAAGATTTTATTAAGTTAGAATAGGAAAAATGAAATAGGAGTCAATTTTGAGACTTTGTCGAAAATGCAAAAAAAAACTGTGTAAAAAAATCTCAAAACAATTTTTTTATAAAAAGTTGCTTGAATTTTAAAATTACTCATGTTTTGTATTGTTGAATTAATATGAATAATTTATTAACTAGCTAATGTTACGATATGAATTTGTAAAATTTAATTCCATTTATATAGAAATAAATGACTTTTACGATTTCAATTGGTATACTATAATTAATATGTATATATGTACATGACTTTGTAGTTAAATGAGTTTGACGATATCAATTGGTATACTATAATTTCATAAACTGTAGAATAATTGCCTAAATTTTTGACATATTTTTCTTCATATGTTAATGTCAACAAATTAGTTGTAATAATAGATATATATATAGTGTAAACCCTTTCAATTACGGTTTCCAAAGCAATTAAAAAAAGAAAAGAAAACGCCTTTTAATTACCTCATCTTAAGTTTTCATCTCTCACACCAAACATATTTTCAGTTTCCACAGTTTGTTTCCCAAAGGAAAAGAACGAAGAGGAACCATGGCTGACCAGGTGCGATACTTAAAATTTTTCCTTTCTTTAATCACATTCTACTTATTGATTAACCGGTTTTTGTTTGTTTATATTACTGTTTTTTTTTTTCTTGATAAATGTCACACCCTCAAAAATGGGACCACAACGAGGGCGTGACTATCATGACCATCATAGCACAAACTCATAATGAACGACTAAAACATGTCGTTTTAGAAACATAGATTACTTGAACATAGTTTTACAAATGTAAAGTACAATTCATGAAAAGTAAATCGTTCATAAAAATCATTGAAATTATTCAAATGGACAATCCAAGTCTAGAAAAACTCGTTGGAGCATTTCCTAAGGCATGAGCTCTAAGTAGTTAATACGGAAAATAGCGGTATAGCGGTCGAGGACCGATATTGGTTATAGCGGTGGTATAGCGGTAATTTTAATATTATGCAACATTTATATATATATATAATAATTAATACTTTATACTTAATATAAATATCAAAAGTCAAGCTTAAAAGTGTCAATATTTGAAACATTAGTGTTAATACTTGCAAAATTTAGTGTTTCTTTAAGTTTGGGCCAAAAAAAAATTTAAAAATTTAAAAAACGCTATAGCACCGCTATTTGGACCGCTATAGCACCAATATTGGTAAAATAGCGCCGATAATAGCGGGACCGCTATTTTGACCGCTATTTTGCTATAGCACCGCTATAGCGCCGCTATTGATAACATAGTCTCTGATATAGCCTAAATGATACATATTTACCAAGGCTATTTTCAATCATTTTGAGATTGCCAAGTAAAATACCATGTATAGATGCTTAACTGCTAACATATGCTCAATGAATATGGATTCATTTCTTAAAGCAAGCACATTAAGATCATTCTCCTAATCGCTACTTATACAAGTCCCCAACAAAATCCTGAGTTCAAAGAGCAGTAATACTGATACTAATCTATAAAAATAATACGAACACTTAACTAACAAAATACCAATAAGATTTGTCCACAAAAATGGATACATGCATGAGTCAAACACATAGCCTACCTATTGATCGACAAATGAACTTGGAGAATGCTTATTCAGTGTTGGATGGGAGATGATTTGGCATGCGTTTATGACGAACGGAACCTCATTGGTCTATCAAAAAAAATTTATTTATAGGTGGAAAATAAACATCTAGTTCTGCATCCTTGCATGTTTATCCAGTAATTTCATTTTGAATTTCTTTCCCTGTTGTCTTCAATGTGGTGCTGATTTGGTAAAATTGTAAAAAGATCCATCGGTCCATAATTACATGCCATAAATCAATAAATCCTCCCCTAGTTTATTTACAGGGTCAAAATAAGCAATAATGTACATAAAGCAACACACCAATGTCCAATAAATAAAGTTAGAAGTTATAACTTGATTAACTTTGTTAACTAAGATATAATATACCGAATGCAATTAGGAATCAGTTTAACAATAACACCCAGCAATACCACAAAGATATTGCTTCATCTTTTTAGCTCATTATATTCCATGTTTGAATTTTAAATTGGGGAAACATCTCCTATTATCCTTGATGCTTTTTTGGGGTTTTGACCTATTTGACATATTTTAGGGGTTGCTGCCTTCTATATGTGTCTTTCAAATGATAAATGTTAGGCTAGATAACTTACTTCGTAACTTATGAATCATTGTATATTTCACGTGGAAAGATAGAAACATCGAATACAGGGGAGAAAATGAAGTACTATGTTGAGTTGTTAGTGTCCTTACATAGATGAATTAAGCACTAGAGTCAAATCCAAATAAATTTCAAAGTTTCATAAATCATCTATGTATTGAGATTTCATTATTACTTAAGGATTACATGCTAATGGAGGAAGGCAGGTATATGCAAAACTAAATTTAATAAGAGGTGGTGATTGTCGATGTGCTGATGATCATAATCAAAGGTGATATTTACTTGACGCAATATAAAAATCTGGGTGTGGGTAAAATGCTCCCCGGGCTGGAGACATGGGTTTTCCTGGAAATAACCAGATCCTCTGGAATTGGAGTTGGGCAAAATGCTCCCCGGGCCGGAGGCAATGCCGCTGAGCCCAAATTTGCCGTTCAAAAAAATTAAATAAATAAAAAATAAAAATCTTATTGTACACAAATACAGCAAAAATATATTATAAGATTAACTCAAAGCAAGCTCAAATAAGGGATTTAATTAAAAAACCAAGTACCTGATGAGCACATAAAGTTGAGTTCTTTAAATTCGCAAGATTGAAGAACTAGTGGAATCTCTGGAGCCATTTTGTACTGAGGTTTCCTAGGTGTCTTGTCAACATCAAGCAGAGTATCTATAACCTACAAATTCATACTTGATCTCAGTTTCGAGTACTTGGATATGATCTAGTATAGTAAATAATTAGGGGCCTTTATGTATTTACTGTATTATCTAGTTCAACAAAATTAAAGAGATATCAAATGAATAAAAAAGGACATCTGTTACATACATCAGGTGATTCAAGACCTTGGCCAATCAAGAATAACACGGCAACCATGCACCTAACCTGGTGCCACAAGAAAGCACTGCCTTTGATTTTTATTAACAAGAGCTCGTCACTGTTAAAAACGCAAAGAAGCAAATCCTTGGTAAAGAACCAACATAGGTGCAACAACTATTTTTCACTAAAGAGCTTTGGTAAAGAAATTAAAATTTCTATCTGCACGTAAATATAGATTAAAAAAAAAGGGAAGAGAATTGTGAACCACTTTCCCTGTAAACTGTGTTCCCCTTGGGTTAATTTTTCCATATCGGATTCATGCAAAATGATAAAGGCAACACAGTTTACAGGGCTTCATACCAAAAATGATTCATCCGAATAGAAGATAAATTTTGAGCTTAAAATTGTTAAACCCTTTAAGTAGCAAAGAATTGGTGATCACAACTCTTTATATTTAGGAACTAAACCCTATTCTAAACTTGTAAAATCTAAAAAATCTAGTAAATAACCAATAATCCAATATACCCTCATAAAAATAAACTAAATGCAAATTAATGTACATACATAATGACCAGCCTTATACCCGCACAATGCAACAATGACAACAAGTTTTAATAACTTCTTGGTTTGTTTGGACCTCGATGATTTGTTTGATACTACTATGACTAACTTTAATATGTTAGAATATAGTTAGTTAGAATTTACAAATTATATATATTGTTAAAAAAAAGAGATATCTGATTGTTCATTATAAAAAATGATTAAATTGATGCCAGTAAAACAGAAATCATTTCTAGATATACGTCTATAAATAATTTAGTTGATTTTTGAGGGGTATATATCTCATTTCGAATCATGAATTTTATGTAATTAAGATAACGTCTAAATGTTTTATAAGTAGGCATAGATACAAGCCAGGTTATTTATTACCTAAAATCCGATACGAAGCCTACTTAAAAATTCAACGCAATTACCATTAAGTAAACCGAAAAGGATATTATAGTCAACATATGATCAATATTGAGCCCAACTGACTAAAGGGCATTTGGCCTAGCAGTATTGGGGTGACCCATTAACTTAGAGGTTGTGGGTTCAATGGTGATTATTAGGTGGTGTAGATGTGGTTGTAAATCTTTGCCTTTCGAAAGAAAAAAATATAAAAAATTGGTGAAGTTGTTGCTTTGTTTCAAACCTTCCATTGCAAGGACATATATCGAAGGATGTTATGCGCCTTTTGTAATTATGCACATTGGCCGCATCCATCTTACAAAAATTTCTAAAATCATGTTCGCCAATGAGCTGTTTACATGAACTCTCCATTGCCTAAAAACATAACATACCATAGAAGAATTAAAAGGAGTAAACAAAATGCTTCACTATTGAAGCAGAAAGCTATAAACTAAATTCAGAATCAGATAAGACACAGAAATAAGTACATTGTGTACCACATTACCAAAATATTCAAATTTTCTCTCCGGAAGAAGTATATGTATTGTCTACTCAAACAACTAAACCTGCAAACAAACAGGGACACAATGAATCAACCATTTAATTTTTACATGTAAAGTTCATAAAGGAATACAAGAAAGAAGCATAACAAGTTAACTTGGATAAAGCTTAGTTAACTTGAGTTGCACTAAGCTTTTCTTGTGGAGACAACAATTAGATAGTCTACTCTAAGCCATAGCTTATGCCATCCATTGTCGATTTAAGAAATAACGATGATACAACTAAATGAAGATGAATGATCAAATCTTGCCTAAACTCATGAAAAAATACACAGAAAGATCATAAATGAGAAGAGCTGAAAGGTTGGACAACAAACCTGGCACTAAAATTAGCTGGAGCAGGACACCAGCCTAACACTCGAATATCATCAGGGAGAACTCCGTTCAATATTCTTACATAATCCAGCTCTCCCTCTGAAAAAAGAAATCCAGACGACCATAAACTTGAGATGTTTTATAGACATAAAAGTTAAACTATTAAATTCTACTGGCCACTAATTCAAATGACCTTTCAGCTGTTGCAATCATCCTCTAGGCCTAGATCATCACATCAGAACCTAATAAAAGTATGACACATCATCATCGCCAAAATCTATTTTACAGCTCCTGGTGATCCGTATTTGGTGTAACACATAGAATGGCATGAAGCTGGGTGACTAAAGAGTAAAACATCCATGTTACCTCGACATCAACTATTTCCGACCAACAAATAATTACTTTTTTCTTGGATGAATAACTACCTTAAAGTTTGCCCAGAAGGAACTTTGCAATTAGTATGGGGTTTCCCTAGCGAAAATAGCTCCAATTTTCAAGGGAAATTTAAATATATAAATAAACAATCCATAGAGTACAAAGCATATATTTCTGAAGCAGAACATGTAACATAGAGGCATAGCTAACATCAGATTTAAATCCAAACAGATAGTGTAACTGACCATCTGGTCTTTCATCTACAATTTCCTCAGAAGTATCGCCTCCAGGTTCCGTACATTTCGACCTCAATAGTAATGCAACAACCTACATCAAACAATTATCATAATTAAAATCAGAAGAATCAAAGAAATGCTTCCGACACAACTTCTAACTTACCACACATGTATAAACTCTAATCTGAATGCTAAAATATATATATATATATATATATATATATGCAAATGTGCCATTCTACCAGGTTTGATAGAAAAAATTAAGCAGATAAAGTTGAATATATAATAGTTCAAGATGCTTAGAAGTGTATGAATAGGAATAAACATATACAAAAATGGATAGGCCATATGATAGATAACTGCATACAGAATAGCTGGGTAGTATTAGGTGATGCAGGACAAAATTAAGAAAACAAAAGGTCCCGGATAAGCACAAAGTTTCATGAGTCACTTCACAAGCTAATATCTTAGCTTCATGCCAAAATGTGGGATGTCTCGGAAGAAAAAAATAAAATTAAATGAAACATGTGTTAATCCTGGAATACAAATGCTGTCTAGCCCAATTAAATACCCAAGAAACAATATAAAATTCATGTCCTCAACATAGGGAAAAACAAATAAAACCAGAAAAACTCAAAAACACAGTCGGATAACATAAAGGTGACTGCAAAATTCTATCAGTATTGGTACCGTGAGTCCGTGAATTCTTTTAAATATTAAAATAAGAATATGAAACTTACTTCTTTTTCAACTTACTTGCCCCACAGAGGAAACACCCTTATCTGTTCTACCGCATCTTGAATATAGCAAATCCTTTTTGTCACTAAGTACAAGTCTTGTCTTTTGAAGGGCTTTGAAAAGTTCAGACTGCAAAAAAGACCAAAAAAAAATAGTGTCAGAATAGTCACACATACTGTGTTATCTAACCCCGATGTCAACAAGACTTGGAAGAAACATAAAATGGTAGCCTCTTAGACTTCCAAATTAAGTTTAATTGTATTATGAGTCGTCTTAGAATATGGCGCCCTTTGGACATTTTCCTAAACTTCATATATTAAGTGGTCGCCTGGTAATTAGATAATGGACTCAAAAAGCGCACACTTTTTGAGGAAGGTCAATACAAACAAGCAGATTAAGTTCCAGATTCATAGACAAACCTCAATGGTTGGATCCATCTGAGCTTCTGATGCAAAACCATAGAACCTGTCATGTTACGCCCAACAAGTGTTAATAACAACATATACCCCCTTATAATCAATCTATGAAGGGGGCTTAATCAGGCAGACCAAACATTCCCCTCTGAATTGAACAAAAAGTGGGGCCCATTTGTAATTTTCCATTTTAATCCTTGGCCTTTGTTTCTATTTATAGTTTTAAACTTACACTAGTTTTTTATTCTAGCACTAAAAATCTTTCTAAGTTTCAGTTTGGATAACATCTTTTCTAAACTTTTTTATTTTGACCCTAAACTTATTTTCGTTTTTGTTTTTTACCTAATTCTTTTCTTTTCCTTTTTTTGCTTTTCGTTATTTGCCGATTATCCGGTTATCCCTGCACGAAACGTGGGTGAAAATAAACCTTGTATGAATCATAGGGTGACCTGTGTGTACCAAGTCCCCTTGGCTTTGTAAGGTCCGAGAAGGAAATTTTTATACAGGTTTCCCTTGCATTTCACAAAAAACTATTTCTCTAACAACAAACAAAATAGAAATCATAATCTATGGCGACACATTATAGAATCTGCAAAAGGTTCAACTCATTGATGTATAAGTACCAAAGAAAGTCAGAAATTGAACTTTTCTGCCTCCATCGTATTTTGAACTTCTAAATGGACCAAACTATGATAATTTACACTGTCATTCTATACAAAGTTATGAACCATTACACTTGTAGCCTTTTAGGGTGAAGATTAAAACATTCAGAAAACCTTAGAAAGTCGTGCACTCATGCCTGATAGTTTCAAGAGAAAATCCTCCATCCATTGTCTTTCTTACCATACTTTGTTTTGTGACAAAGAAGATTGTATGCAAGCTATAACCACAGATTGTAAACCAAACTTCTTTTAAGAAGAGTTTGATATAAATACACTGAGTCAATTCTCAACAGGCAGTAGGATCATGATCACAGTACACAACTAGAGAGAAGTAGTTGGAAGTAAGTATCATTTTTGTACCTCTGACCAAAATACATGATTTTCAGAGCCACAAGTCTTTGTGAGTGATGGTTCATGGAGTTCAAGTCATAACCTGTAGTAAAGAACGCATTTCATGAACAAGCCAGTAGGAGGTTATTGTACTGAAGCTTTAGTGAGAAAATATCTTCCCAAAATATATTTGCATGATGTAACTTATGAATCACTTATAACCAACTCATCATAAAATATTTTGGTTTGTCATTTGATACTAAGAGAACTAGCAAGCATAAATAAAGCAGGCTTGCTTCATCAGAGCAGCTTGACATATATATGAACTTGTTACACAGAAACATAAATACACAGTATTGCAATTTTATGATACTAAATGTTGAACTATCAAAAAACAAAAGAAACTAAACATGACACAAAAGCAGTCAGAAAAGAAGTTCAATCAAAGTTTCGAATTGTCAGCTATAACATATTCAGATGACCAGGATGTTTAATAGACAGTCTAAACATTTATATCCTATGCCAGCCAAAGTTCATACTTCATACAGACTTAGAACAATATTTGATAAAACTAACCAATTAACATCCTAATCTTATATCAAATGACAAGCATTAATTAAATGTTCTATCTGCATCCAACATTTACAAGTTGTCTCTCCTCTTAATCAAAAGATCTGCTTCTTCCTAACTCTTGAAAGCGATATAAATAAGAGTCCAGAAGAATAACAAAAAAGACAAAAACAAATATGTAAAGATGAAATGACCACATAAAGAAGTCCAAGATCCGATTACTAATGCAAAAAGTTAGCCTATATTTAAAAGATATCTGGAGCCTCTAGTGGTGGCTTAAAGGGTAATAAACACGTCACTGTGGCCAAAGAAGATAGGAAAACAGTGTGTTAACCAATGGGAAGTCACTAAATATAAGCACATACCTCTATTACCCCCAAAGCGATGACCCTTAACACTAACAACAAATATTACAATCAAACCTACATAGATATAGCATGTGAGGTGGGCTTCGAGGCCAAATAGTATCACATAATTAGGCCTTAATATCACATGCCAAGGTATTTACAATCAATCAAGCTAACTCAAGCTTGATGACTACTTTCATTGGTTGGATCACAAAGAGAACCGGTGACTCAAACTGAAATATAGTCGTCTCTTTATTTTCAGCCAATCCTAGAATTTTGTTAATGGCAATACTATTTCAAGAAACAGATAGATAGCAATAGAAGATAGCGCATCAAACAGTTTTGGGGCTCAGAATGCTTTTGTTGTCACCTAGTCAATGTGGGGCGATCACACGCTTTGTAGGTTATTGTGATTCATAGCCAGAAAGACCGTATTACAAATTTAACCACTAGTACAAAACAAATATAACCTGATAGTCTCTTCTTCGGCTTCTTTTTTCCATTCCCAACACAATTTCCTAACTGCAACTTTTCCAGATTTATTTCAGACGTATTGTTGTCTATAACATCGGTATCAATATTTTCCTCCACCTGCACAAAAGAGAAAAAACAAACATTCAAAATCCCTATTTTCTCGCTACTAAATTTAAACTTTTCTAATTGTTCAAATTCATTATAGTACGATTTAATTACTTAAACGATGCAATCTGTTCTACATAAAAAAAACACAATTACTGAAAAGTAGTTTAACGTTCCTTTCTCATCAAATACTAAAAAACAGAGCAATTATGAGTGAAATACTGAAATACACAAATCCAACTTCACGTAACTATATATTAACACTCGTAGGGGGTGTCCCAAAACAGATTTTGTGTTTGTAAGCGTTTTCAGAAAACTTCTTTGTAATACGCTGTTCTCGTTAAGAAAACACGAACAAACACTTCTTCTTCTTTTCTCCAGTTAGTTGCGTTCTGCAAATGCTATTATTGGACAATTGTTCCCCAAAAATGCAATACCAAAATGCCCTCTTAAACTCGTTTCTACTCACAACATCACTAAAATTCTCATAACTTATTACCAACTTTGTAACGCCCCCAAAGCCGAAAGCAATGGACTACTAGTATATCCATTCGGTTCAACTAAAAACCACGGTGAAAGGATGTTAGTAGCCCACAACTTTGAGCTTATACGGGCCTCAAACTTCTTATCTCATACCAACGTGGGACGGGTTGTCACAAATTTAATCCTTGATAAGTTGAAATAAAACTAGATTTAAGTACCTTTAAATGGTCCAAAAATTATAAACCATAATGTGCTTGTTTAATAATCTTATAAACCCTAGATAGATTACTACTTCATAAACTTAACTAACACTACACCAGCTATTAAATTCCAACAATCACATTTTACATTTGTTAATTAACTATTTTTCCAGATATAACAAATAAAAATAAATAAATAAATAATGGTTATGAGAAAACCTTGTGGCAAGTGCAAGTTGAAAGAATAGATGTTAATCTCGCATTCTCTGCTTCCAGTTCCTGTTAATTAATTAATTTAATTTAATTTAATTTAACAGAAATATAATAATAATAATAATAATAATTGTTATTATTATAATAATAATAATAACAATTTTTTAATAAAAAAAAAAAGGTGAAGTAGTTAAATGGAGTAAACCTTAATTTTGGTTTGATAAGAAGATAATACAGATGTGAAGTCCATGTTCTGATTATCCATCACTCCCTCTTCTTCTTGTTAATAAGTTAATGGGAAAATGTTATATGCTTCTAACATTATACATGCTGCACACACATAAATATTTTAATGATAAAAAGAACCCCTGAATTTAATGTCCCCTCACAAATATTCATTAACATCACTCTAACTATATACTGTTAACGTTATATAAAGTTATCCCCTAAGTTAATTTGTTCTTGTCTGTTATTCGGTCAGTTAATTATCCGGTTTCGGGTTATTTGTTATTTAGGTAGGGTGATTTGGGTTTTAAGACTTATCTATACTACGTATAAACTCTTTTTTTTTTGGAATAAAAATTTGATAACTCAAAATGTCACTCTTTTTATTTAGAGGATGGAGAGTATAAGGTTGTTATGTACCTAGCTTATGTATAAAACCCCCTCACATCTTAGTTTTTTAATCCATAAAATTCATGGAGCCCAGGTCATTTATTTATTATACAACAAATATTAAAAAATTGGTATGTGAGAGGGTTCTATACCTAGCTTAGGTACATGACAACCACACCTTCACTTTTCCAAAATTATATATATTTATCTATATAACAAAGCAAAACTTTTGAGCTACAGTAATTGGTAACTGAAATAGTTAGCTACAGTAATTGTTAACTGGTTTTGTTAGTTAGTAATTGACTAATTGCTAACTAGCTTTTTGAATGGCAATAGGGAATTGGTTTAGTTTGGGCCCACAAACTAAATATTTACCACATATTACCATTCCCATTAAATATATATTAAAAAACAGATATTTTGTGAGAAAGAGTTGCTTAAGTCCACTAACTTGGGTAAATATTTTGTTTCAAACTTATAGAGTTTAGTAAAATAACCATCACCAAATGGTTTAGTGGCAAGAAGACATGTTTTCTTACAAGAGATCCAGGCTCAAGTCCTACTCTAGACATACTTGGAGGTGGTCATAGATATTTAATTTTCATCTATGGTGGGCCTGGGTGAGTTTTCCCCTCCAGATCTCTAGGTGATGGGGGTTTCTCATCGAGGGGTTTAAATTGGGGATTTAACTACGAGAAAGCTCTCTAGCACGGACCCGATTAAGACAACGTATACTAGACCTCTCAATATTTGCGAGTAATTCAAATCTTTCAAGAAAAAAAAGCTAAAAGTAATATAATATTATTTAATACTATTTTATTCAATTAATCTAGCTTTTATTCTACATAGAATGGTAACCACGCAATGCGACGGTGGTGGTGGCGACGGCGGTGATTGGTATTGGTGGTGGCGAGACGGCGGTGGTGTGGTTATTATTGTAAAGGTAATTGATGTAAAAGGGAGTAGTGTAGTTATTTTAGGAATTGCGGGATCCATGTTGTAAATTATTTCATTAAGGGTATTATAGGTATTTTAAGTAGAGATGTTTAAATTAGTGGATGAAAGGAGAGGGAGATTTTGGGGTTATCAACTTCTTATTTCATTAAGGATATTATAGATATTTTAAGTGGAGATGTTTAAATTAGTGGGAAAAAATGAGAAGAACTTTTTGGGATTATCAACTTCTTAGTTGAAAAAAAAGGGAGCAATGCTTTATAATGTCGTATAGTAGTAAAATAATATATATATATATATATATATATATATATCATGAATGAGGAATGTATAAAATACGGAAATGAAAATACTACTTCCAAAAATTAATTTAAGAAATTATTTTAATATCAACGTAGCAGAGTATAAAACTTAATTGTTGTAAATTGGGTGAATAGTAACTATCCCACTTAGAACTT
>JAOEHQ010019842.1:0-14713 GCA_025447715.1 Asclepias incarnata
TGTGTTGTGTTATGCCATGATATGTGTATATGTATATGATGTACTTACTAAGCATTCGCTTACGTTTTTAGTTGTTTCCCTTTTTATAGGTGAACCCGGAATTAAGATCATTTGGTTAATGTTCGAAGATGAATTGTGATATGAAGGTAGTGAATCATGGTGTATGCATGTGAGGATAGAAGTCCCGTTGGACCCGGCTCTTGTCCCTAAACGCTTTTAATAAACTAATAGTCATATTTTGTATAACAAGTTTTTGTTACTAACTAGAATGTCAATTGATGGTATGTTGAATTACCCATTTCGTCAAAGAAATCACTTATGGGTCAATGTTTTTGGTGGTTTTATGAATATAAGAAATGAAGGTTTGAATGATAATAGTATAACATCTAGATTTGTTCAGTTGACATAGTCATTTGTTGAGTTGAAACTATACGTGAAAAGTAGAAATTTGGTTAAAGTGTCAAAAAGAGTGTTTTTGTGCAGGTCAACTTTCAGAAGTTTAAAACGGCCGGGAGAGATTCTGAAACGGCCGTTCTGAAGTTCTGTCCAGTTTTTCCTAATTTTACTATAAGCTTTTACAAACCCTTCTTAATAAATTTTCTTACATCGTATTTGTACTAAGAGGCTTTTGGTATTAAAAAAAAAAGAAAAAGGTTTTAATATTTTGGGTGTTACAGACGTGCTTTTAAATAAAGTGGCTATGTTTTTGTATATTTTTTGTTTTTTACAACTATTTGTATAAAGTTACTTTGTTCGGTATATTTTCTTATGTCCGTATTCGATAATTTGTATGAAAAGTTAATACAAAGGTTATACAACCTGCTTGGTTTTTTTTTTTAGTTTCACCTTTCTTTTTTTGGTTGTCCTTTTAAATAAAGTGGTTATATTTTTATTTATTTTTTGCTTTCTACAACTAATCGTATAAAGTTATTGCGTTCGGTATGTTTTCTTATATTCGTGTGTGGCAGTAAGTAAAAAAATTTATGTTTTTAAATAAAGTAACTATGTTTTCATTTGTTTTTTCGCTTTCTTTTATTAAATGTATAAAGTTACTGCGTTGGGTATGTTTCCGTTCGATTTTTACTTTCAATATTTAATTGTATAGAATTACTACGCTTTCATTTGTTTTTATTGTGCAGATGATTATCATATCTTATGTAGTATACGAAGATATGTATGAAAAGGTAAAACAATGGTCATGCAAATTATGGTTATATGTTATATTGGTGTATGATTTTGGATAGATGCCAGCTTGTTTTTAAATATTATCAAAGTGTCGTCATTTTCATTAATGAAACTATTATTATATGTTGTGCTGGGATCTCACTTTATTTATTTGTACATTGTTATTACCCGTGTTATTGTTATATGTTACGTTGGTATATGACTTATAATAAGACATTGTATACTTGTTTTCAAAGTCGTTATTTGCTTTAATAAAACTATTATTATATGTTATATTAGTATCTGACCTATGATATTGTATAGTTGTATTAAAGTGTCATTGTTTTGGTTAATGTAACTGTTAATAAGACATATCCTCGTTATTGAAGTATTGTTATTGACATTAATAAAAACATAATGATATGTTATGTTCGTATATATCATTGTCGGTAAAGTGCCATTAGTAGGCATAATATTGCGATCAATTATCTTTAGGTTAAAAAAAGAGATACCCATGAAAATGTTCGGGTATAATCTCCTCGTAATATTACAATTACCATTTTCCACAAATAATTTATTTTCTTTCTAAAAATTCAATAATTCGCATCAAATGTTTTTTTTTCCTTGGCTAACAAGATGTGCTCCGGCCGGAGCAAAATAAATTTCATGAGCTAAAATCAAAACATGGAATTTGACAATGTTAAATAAAACAAATATAGTAAAATAAAGTTATTTATTTAAATTTACGGATCACAAAAAAAAAAAACTATTTAAAGCTCAAAAGGCAAAACGAAAGTATTAATTAAAAAAATGTACACTATAACATGATGCACCTTACAGCATCGGCTAAAACCCCACTAATAAATACTAAAAAGTGAGCTCTGCGGAATATACTAGCTTTATATCTCTTGTTTACACAAGAAAGTACTAAATTAATAATGTGAAATCACTTTTAAATGTTTATATGTAATATTGTTATATTTTTAGATGAAAATTTTGCTAAAATGTTTATTTAATGAAATGAGTTCCTGTTTATTTGGATTTTAAAAATTGATAACTTTTGCATGTAAAATGTACATTGTTAAAAAAGTCTTAAAAATTTTATTTGTAAGAAAATTTATGTTTATTATTTCTTATTTTGCATTAAAATTTAGAGGGCAAGTTCTATTTATTTGAAAGAAAATGATATATATATATATATCTTATAATTGGAGATAATTTTTTAGGATAATTTAATTAATAACTAAATTAATATATATTAACATTTATTTACCAATTAAATAAATCACATTTCTCTTTCTTTTATTTATATAATTATCTATCACATAAATAATTAACATTTTGTAACTTAATAGAACATATTTATACGTTCACTTTATCCAGATTAACTTTGTCCATTTTGTGGCCAAAAAATAAAACCCTTTTTTAGAGTCTCGAAAAATCGTCAGCTGATGTTCATTGTGATCATGACTTGTATACACATAAGAATTCTTTCAAGGTCGGCTATGATGGTTGGGAGAAGAATATCAAAGCAAGCCAGGAAGGCGGAGACTATCACTTTCAAGAGGAAAAAAGGTAGATCAAAAATCAGGATAGACGAACATAAAGGATAGGTACTCAAAGAACTCGCCTCTACCTTCCGCGCTTGGGTACAGAGATACATACATTTATCTAGGATGTGTATAATATAGCATTTTAATAACCGCCATAATTTAGCAATATTAGTTTGGGGAAAAAAGGGTATAAGTGATGTGTTCTTTATATGGTAAAGGCCTCTCATACTTGTTGAACCAACACTCATAAAGCAGTTGAATGCTTTTCCTCGAGATCGACCAACGAGAAACATTGATCAACATTTTCATATGATGTTTCTTGTATATCACGGTTAGTGTGGTCCCGACTCTTGAACTTCATGCAATTCTATGCGAACATTATGTACTTTGTGCTAATCTGAGTGCAGTTTCCTCCTTTGACACCTATTAATATACCAAGTAGCATGTTTCTGGAGACCCATACCTATCATCAATTTCAGGGTTGTGAGCATCACAAAGCTCATGACCGACAATATAAATATCCACAAAAGTCTCCATAGAATGGGTCCGCTGGGAAGATGTGCAGCATAAACTGGACTCAATACTCGAATAACCTGAAACAAGAATATTTTCTAATTATTTGCATTAAAAGAACATTAACGGAATTAAAGTATTTGAAGTTTTACAAGGGGTTTACAGAGGGTATAAATCGACTATGGCCGTGAATTTGATTCAGAGTATATAAGTTGGATGTTATGAAGTTGCATGTGAATCAGATCATCCAATTCAGGCTTTAATTATAACAGGTTCATCATACATAATAGCAATGCACAATAAAGCAAATAGGTAGTAATTTCAACATATTCACAAATAAATGAGTCGACTAACTCAAACGGGTCAAATAAAAAAACCAACTCAAAAGGGAATGGGTCAAATGTTGCCCAAAGTGTATATATAAGACATATAACCTCCTAAATCACTTTATTCAAAAATATACAAAATACTAATATAATAATATAGTCTTTAAATCATATTTAGCGCACTAATAATTTATAGAAGAAACTTCAAAAAGTGGGCAATAACATGTTTGTGGGTGATCCTGAACCGATGCATTACCCAACCCGTCCATGTTGCTGCTTCTAGCTAGATAGTATGCTGCATCCTAATTTGCTTTCCTTGTGAAAGTTCTCATTATGTTCACTTCCAACATGAGCAACTTATGAGTGTTATGATGTAACTTCCATGTTTTTACTCAAGCCAGTGTATTCCTCGATAAGGAATGTTTTACATTTGTCTTCCGTAATAAGATCAGTAAAAAATAACATATAGCAAAAAGAATCGTTATCTAAATTCTATGTTTAGTTCACAAAGTCTACAAGAGAGAAGAAAGATACAAGGGAAAATATGAATCCTTATATCTCCTATTGTAATCCCTTGAACAAACAAAAAAGAAAAAGGTATATACTTGGGGATTATTTTTGGCCCCACTTGTAACAAGTTTCCTCTCCCGTTGTTTTTGGCAAAGTAATGCAGTTAGCCTTTTTTTAGAAGAGACATCATTTAAACCAAAAAGAAATGGTTTAAAGAAATTAGTAACTTCACCATTACTTACCACACAAGCCGGTGCCAGAGGAACAAAAGTAAGGGTTTTCTTTGAATTTTCTGGCTGAATGTTTAGAGTCTGTAAAAAAAAAAATCAAATAATAAAGAAGAGCATCCATGAGCAATGAATTTCATCAGAGTTGCTAATTAAGTTAAAATGAAGGTATAAAAGAACTAGCTGAACAAATGGAACCTTCAATAACAATTATAAGCAAGTCTATTAAGTTCAAATCATCATGCCTCAAATTCATTAAAATATCCACAATATACATACATCCAATGACATCTAACCTACCTTAGTCCAAGTTTATATTGAAAACAAGATGCTGTAAATCGCCCTAGGAAAAAATATTTACCACTAGAGCAAATAGAAAATTGAAATGAGGCTGCATAAACCTGCCGGCTAAACATTCCAAATATTCTAAACAAGAAAATATATTATAGTCTCAAACGGAAGATCCAGACATACGTCATGAAGAAAAAACTGGAGGTTTATCAGTAGTATGGAAAATGTAAAGCAATATAACAAAAGGTACCTGTTTGCAAAGGTCTTCAAGAAATTCAGAATATACAATGGGTTTTATTTCATTGAATTTGGCAATGAAAGAGTGTTTGATGATATCAATCATTAATTCACATAAGTAAACGACAAGAGCATTCTGCAATAAAAAATAGGGATTAGTGCATGAAAGTGTACTAAACTTTGATTGGTTTGCTATTGTGTGTATCTAACTCTAAAAACCTCTATTGTGTGTATTAAACTCTTATTTTTTCACGATTGATGTATCCAACTTGCAATAAGAGAAAATACTGGATACAATTTTCCTAGCATTATTTGGCTCAAATATATTTTTTATCATCAATATTCTTGATTATGGTCTATGAGTTGTTGTACTAGTATACGACTATTTGCACATTATTTAACATAATGCAAGTATGCCCGTGCTCATTTTTAACATCAACAACTTGTTTGCAACTCACTTGACTGTCAATAATTTTACCCAGCCTAAGGATACGTATAGCAATACAAAAAAAGGACTTACATAAAGAAAATTCTCGAACCACGGACCTTCAGCTTCCAAAATATTCTGAGCCAGGACAAAAATGAGAAAGGATGCAATATGGAACCTCTCCACTGAATCTGGAAATGGTGCAGCAAACTTATTCCTATCAATCTAAAATTTTAAAACAAACAGAAGCTCGCGAAAACACATTGGAGATTCATGTAAATAGAATCGGGTCAACAGCATTCAAGATAGAGATTATCATAAAATTTGAAAGAACAACATTCAAGAAAGAGATTATCATTATTTCTGACAGACCACAGCATCAACAAGGAAAAAGTAGGCAATAAAACATTTTTTCCAAATGGAAATGCATGCAACAGTACATGTATAAAGACATCTTCTATGCATAAAACCTATTACCAGCAAGGCTGCAAATTTTAGAATAATGGAAAAACACCCATCAACATTTCACAGTTTTCCATCTCACTTTATAACTCATGGGAGGACACACTTTTATGCAAAAAGATGTAACACACTAGTGAAATAACACTATACAAAAAGAATCATGCTAGAACGTAGACATTAGGCGGAAAGGCTCACACTTGTAAAAAAAAACATGTGTGTTGACCTACTGGCTTAAAAACACACTAGCTAAGCTATACTTTATTTTTGAAAATGAATTGTAGCAGTTCCAAGAATACAGTGTAGACCGTACCTTGACCACAAAATTGTGGCATTAATACCCCATATTTTCTAATAGAAATCCAACCCATGTCCTATATAATTGAAGCAATATAATCTAACAAGAGAAACAGAACTATTTTTCATAGCACTTTTCTGTTTGAACGTTAAGTAAACGAACAAATTAAGCTACAGTGATACTAAATGGAGCAACGCTTTTGTCTCCATAGTAAATAATCTTTGGCTACACTCACAATGGCGAATCTAGGAATAGAAATAACAGGAATCCGACGTACAAGTAAAGGTGCAACGCATTGAGTATCAGGTCAAAACAAGTAAAGTGTGGTGTCAAGATGAGTTGACCCGAAACACTCTTTGTAAAAAAACGTCTCCAAGTAATAGTGTGAGATTGATAACACATTTCCTTTTAGCTAATATTTATGAATTATGATTGTATCAGTAGATATAATACACTTAAGTGACTTTTACCCCTTTAACTCAATATCAAAACACACGGCAAACTTGGGCTTTTATTTCTTTTCTACAATTTTGGCTTAAAACGGGACCCATACAAAATCAATAGGGTTCTGTTTACAATTTATGGAAAGCTTTTTTGGAGCTTTTAACGAAAGGGGAAGATGACCCCCTTCAACAAAGCATTTAAGCATACATTTTCCCTTGTACACTCACGTTTGGCCCATTGTGTCATGCTTAATAATTGTAATTTCAAAGTCAAACGAATTTTCTCTTACCGAGTCATAATACCTACACTATCTAAACAAAGGGCAAACCGATTAAGTCACACTTCTTGCCAGAAAGTGGGATTGATCAGAACAAAGTAGTTCGGACATCAAGCCCAATGACCAAATAATTTAACACACTGGCCAACAGTTCACTTGATGGTATAACAAGGTTTGCATTATAAAATTTGAAGATAAAGTGAAAAATATCCCCGCTCATAATGGTACACACTTTTTTTCCTGTATGGGACTATGGTAGCATTAGAAACAAATAATACATCTTAGGGTGTGTTTCATTACATCCTAATACACAGTAGGTATTTGCTCTAATGCCACTATATAACGAACCTCGTATTTCCAATTCAACAACAATTTGTACAGAAGATGTTCTTTAAAAACTTTTAAAGACCATTGTTTAGAATGTAGGACAACCATAATGATGATTTATTTGTGTACTTCTGGCACTTCTAATTTAATGTAAGTCAAACAAATAGTTTTAAACCAACCATTTCAAACAATGTTAAGTAACAATTAAAAACCAAAGCAGGTGAAGAGTATGTATGGAGACTCACCGTAATATACCAAACTTTGTATGTTATCCTTGCTGAAACGTTTAAAAACATTGCTTTTTATCTCTGAAAAATTGTTTGAGACCAACAAAGCAAACAATGCATTGTTGTGGGCAACTATACAGGTCGAGAGAGTGATGGCCTGAGCTAATAAGACGAATGAATGAACAAGTACAATGTGTTAAGGGAACATGAACAGATTATTAGAGACCCAAAAAAAGAAAAAGGGATTCAATCAATTGGAAAATTATCCAAAAATATGTTTATATATATATATATATATAATGACTGCATGGAAAAGGATATTTGAGGAAGCCACAGCTAAAATTTCATCAAAGATAAATCTCCGTAGCCAGTAACTCATCTTTTCTGATGAAGAATTTGCTAAACCATCAGCAGTATTAAATAGTGTTTGCAAGACATCACCACCAAAATTTTGGCATAACTTATCAAATATCTACAGATAATGATAAAGTTTAGGTTAGTTACGAAGGTAAAGCATATGGCAACCGAAAAAAAAAAAAACAATTCCATCGTTGACCTGGTAAAGAAACTAAATAAGTTGATAATGACTGAGCTACTAATAAGTCTATGGCAATCTAAGATTTAGTGTCTGAACTTCAGGATTTCAGATTAGGTGTTTAGACTGCAGTAAACCTATAATTCACTCTCATAGCCAGAAACCACTTTTTTAACGGACATTGAGGTTTAAAATGAGTTCGGTCATTCCCTCTTTAGAATAGCCATTTTAATCCATCTGAAATTCAGCCATCCAGAAAAGGACCTTGATTTTAGTATCATAATGCGTTTCAAAGTGACATTCTTCCACAAAGATTCTTACCATCAATGAAAAATGGTTATCCCACTTAAAATACGCCCTAGTTTCGGCAAATGAAAAAAACTGAATAGTAATCAACAAAGCATAAATGTATTTTTCTCTTAAGCATGGTTCAGTATTGATTGATGATGGGGAGTGCGAGGAAGAAACCATAGCCAACTGGATATCATGATAAAAACAACTGACATGACGGTCATAGACACCAACGAAACATAACCTTTCATCAAAGTAAGCACAGGATTATAAAGTGATGGCAACTGATCAATTAATCATATGATATTTACCATCTCCAGAATGTATCCATAATAACAAACAAACGTTAACGTATGAAAGTGGTTATAAGAAATCATCAAATGAAGGAATGGTATTAACAGTTCCATATAAGTTTCCCTGTTAGGCATTTTCATGTTATCGTACCTCCTTATTGTGAAAAAACTTTGTTCCACGAAATGTTTTTAAAATTAATCTACATTCCTATTAATGACTTCTTATGGATACTACTATTCATTAGTGTGTATGTTAAGCATTATAATATAATATAATATAATATATAACTTTATACTCTTAGATTTGTTGACATGTCCTTATAAAGCCTTGTTTATTTTAAAGTAAAGCTCATGCTATATCGTCCTTTTGACTAGTCATCTAACTTAATATTTACGCATGTTATGTTTGAATCAGTTACATGATCAATTTGTGTTGAGGATTTAATATCTTTTGTCAATTAGCGTTTAAAAATTCATGTTACTTTGTGCATTTTATGCTACTTAGTTAGAGCATCATTATAGTTAATGTAGCAGCATGCTTTTCATCCGAGTCTATAAGTGTACATAGCAAACTTACAATTTATATCCGTTATGCTATATAACATGACAGCATAACTCCCATTATGTACAAACTAGAGTTACTAGCAGTTTCCATGCATTAAAATACTACGCAAATTGTATTTTTCTTTTTCTTCCTTTTTTTTTCTTTTTTTTTTTTTGGTATAACTTACATTAGGGAAAGCAACAGAGGATGTTATAAAAGTCGTATTCTTACCTCCAATACATTATACACCACATAGAGTTTGATCGTTCCTTGACCTCGAATCATGTGATAAATCAGGCTGATATCTAGCAAAAAATAAGAGGAAAACCATGTTATAAAAAATTAGGAATGAATCCGACAAGCCTAAATAGAAAAATTTGATTAATGACTAAATTCCCTAACTAAACCTGTTTGTTGTAATAGAATTACTCCAGAAGCCAGCATAAGAAAACAACCAAAATCCGAAAGCTCTGCTGCTGAAAGCATCTTGAACTGCCTGTTAAAAGCATAAAAAGTTATTTTGTTCTTCTATAAACGCCAACGGGTAGCATTCTTCTATGTCATCACATAATTTATAGCATTACAAGGCTGTCACAATCCCAAGCATTTATTATCAGTAGGATTGTAAAAGTTATTGTTCAATGTACAATTACTTGACCTAACAGATACAACTAACTTAACTTGATATCTAGAAATGCCGTTAAATGTCACCCCACCTAAGGTTGAGTCGAGAAACCGGACACTTTTTTGGAGATAATAGAATATACCTTGTTTTCAGAAGCCTCCAAGAGGTAGTGAAAAGCCTCATTGGCATGATTGTTAACAGCGACATGAATGAATCCAAGCAGACAAAAAAGCCGACATCTATAAGCTGCAATGGGTATGAGTGATACCAGCGTCATGATATGGTGTTAGTTTCATCATAGCATGTTCACCATATATATGTATGTATATATATATATATATTAGATTTTAGTCCCGTGTATACACAGGGGTTGGTTAAAATAACTATATTAAACGTTTAAATGCTGTTCAAAAAAAATGTTTTAAATGGTTTTTATGTATAATGGCATTTCCAGTCTATACACTCATCGAAAGTGTAAGTTAACGTATAATTTTCTTAATTTAATCCTATATATACATGGATAACATAAATTTAATGAAGCATAACAGTTTCAAAATTTTGATGTATCTTGATATTCTCGATTAATAAATTCTGATACACAAATTATAGTTAAAGAGAAATATAAATTAAAGATGATCGCTCTTTGAACTTTATATGAATTCTAAATATTTCGATTAGTTCATTCAAAATTTACAAATCATAATAATGTAATTATTATATTTAAATTGTTAACTTCAGTTTTAAAACTTTCAAAATTTATTATTGTATGTGCATTTATTAAAAGCCAAAGTTTGTTTTGAATGTACGTTGTGTTTCAAAAAAAATTAAAAGTTAAAGGATGTATATGCGTTTATTATAAAGTACAAATTAATTTTGATCTTTTATGAAAGACAAAAGAATTATTAATAATGTTGGAGATTTTTTAGTTCAATGGTCAATAGAAGGCCATTTAGAATTCCTTTTCTTATTATACTATTAATATGTGTGTGTGTGTGTGTGTGTGTGTATGTTGGTGTGTGAGAGAGAGAGAGAGTATGTGTGTAAATGTGTGTGGTATAATAGAGGATTAGAAGAAAAAGCTACGCATAACAGATACATATTACACATAAATATAGATTCATATGCAAATGTGTCAATATATACAGTTATACACATTCATACATATCATGTTCATGTTTTAGGAAAAAATTTATACAGGGATTATAATGGATGCGAAAATAGCTACATTACCAGTTCACATCGCCATGGCATGCGAAAAATAGTGTCATATACTCTTTCACGTTCTTTCTCATTTGCAAGGGTGGTGGTTATTCGTAATGAATTTCCACCTTGCATTTCTTCCATAAAGTATTTAACTGGGGATCTCTCCAACAAAAACTTATCTGACACATATATAGCAGCATAACTTGTGAGAAAGAAAATAAAGGTACCAATGTTTGGTGTTCAAGGAACTTCTTTTTACAAGTTTTATGAAGAAGAGAACATTCATACAGACATTCAGATCTACCTACAAAATGGGATGCAGAACCTTGTATATTTCAAAAAAGAAGATATTTAGCATCGTATTTAGCATGTTTAGCATCTAGACAGAAATGAAACTAAATCGTTATCACTTTGAGCAAATAATGATAGCAAACATATATCAATCTAAGATGTGGTGCTTAACAGTGAATATGATACCCTGTATCATTAATACCCTGTATCATTAGCAATGTTTGAATTTAAAGTGAAACACATATAATTTAAGCATGATTATAATATCTAGTAATGTGGATGCAATCTCTATTCTTGGGGCTGTAGAGGTATGAGTGTCTACATCTAACCTCCACCATATCCTGCCACCGGCAGGATTGGTATCGTTGTTGTTATAATATCTATTAGGTTATACAGCAGCACAAAGGTTCATCGTTTGAAGTAAAACAACTTTAACTAATGGCCCAATAACAGTTTCTTGAGGAAATTGCAACAGAACTAAGTTCTACAATCCACATGCTTTTGCAACAGAACTAAGTTATACAGCAGCACAAAGGCTCCAGCATAAAAACTGTAAGCGACGATGAGGAATTCTAAATGGTTATTATCCAGCTTATGATCAGATAATCAAGCGAAATATTTATCTATATCAAGTTTGACCTTTAAGTTCATATACGAAAGGACCTAGACCTGGCATGCAATTTCTGAAGCTTCAACTTTCTTTTTTTTTGATAGGTGCACAACTATTACAATGGCTACTCTTCCTCAACATCAAAGCTAGATTATAACAAAGTACATAGATATGCCTCAAGTAGTCAAGCAAGCATATTAGGACCTGCCTTTTGCAGACTATGTTTTGGGACACATGCTAACAATGTTCAACTTTTACAGATTGCCTTAATGTAGCAAAAAGAATCATTCAAATTGCATCTCATTTATAGAATCAAAACTGTTGCAAAGTATTAACTGGTAATTTGAAAGTCAGAAATATATCTAAAAATTATAGACATGCAGGGCTCAATGATTTTATCCAATATTCATAGTTATCCCATTGTTCTACCCAAGTGTGGAGTTTGACCTCTGAAAGCTATGTGAATTATGGATTGTTCGAAGAATATTAAACTATCCACTGAGAAGTTCCACAGCTGATACATACTATAATTGCATTCATTAAAAATCCAGCCTCTTACTCAACAACTCTTAGGACTTAAATAAACAATAAAGACTAGCATAGGGACCAAATAATTACCAAGCTCCCATGAAACAAACTAGACTCAGTTAAATGAAGTAACCTCTGCTTTCAAGTATCCATTTACTTGGCACTCCATTAAAAGGCTGGATAAACATTTTGAACAGCGATTTCTTTCACGTTCTTATCATATCAAAGGTGGCAGATCCCCTTAGTAACTCTACGTCCTAAATCACATAAGCTACAACTCATCATAAGTCATATTTTCTTTTTAGTTGATTTTCAAGAGTGACTCAAGTGTATAGCCTAGTTGGTTCTTGAAATATTTGCACTTGAAAGGTATCTCGGGTTCAATCCCCACCAGGGTCAAGTAAAAAAAAAAGGGTAAAGGAGGGCACCCTGTCCCCGGAACCACATTGGATTCCCATCATTCCACCCCGTAAGGGTTATGATGCCGGTAAAATACCTTCCCTTAATACACATGATTTGGGCATCCTAAGGAACGAACTCGCGTCTCTCAACTTCACATGTGGGCCCAAGTTGCATTGATAACGGGTACCACTCCATCTATTGATGGATTGGTTCCACCCGAGTCAAGTAGGAACCTGATTTGCAGAAAAATTTCTAGGAGAAGGTGAATCAGTTGATTATGCCACCATCACCATCTGAGCAGACAACCAAGTGAGGTTGATTTACCTCTCACGTGACAGGCCTTGGATCAGTTGGGGTTACTATAAAATCAACGAATTCCACAAAAAAGCAAACGAGAACGTTGCTATGCATCAAAGTACAAGTATTTCCAGTACACTACTATGAAGTTTACTTCTTTAGGCATATACTAATATACCAACCAAAACCACAAACAAGTCACAACAACATCCAATAACAAAAAAAGAAACTAAAACTACCACAAAAAGGGATCAAACTCACGATTCGGATCTTTATCGGATATGAATTGTTTCCAATCTAAAGACTTGTCCTTTTCAAGCTGCATCCTATGCTTGCCATTCAAATTGACATTGATTTCTGCGGTTTGTTTCATCATTAATTCGGTATCGAAATGTTTAGGGGAACAACAACTTCCATTCCTAGTACTAGAATCATCAACCTCCTTAACACTCTCATCAATCCGAAACATTAAGAAATCACTATCAAAATCCTTAACACCATTACTACTAGTATTCCTTTGCCTCAACTCTGTCTCCCTAACAGAAGTAATAACTAGTTTATCCTCCGGCGGCACAAACACTTGCTCGTATATCACCGAACACGACGTCTCGCCGCCGCAGTTTCTATTTATAACAAAATCATCATCATTATTATTATTAGAAGTAGCAGGTATTGTATCATAATCATGAAACTGACTGGAATTATTATCAAGTAGTAGTTGTTTTTTGTTTTTCTTTTTTTTGGGTTTACGCTTGCGAGGGTGGGGATGGTGGTTAGAGATATGGGTTTGGTCGGAAACAGATCGGAGTAGGAAAGAGGAATGGTCATGATCGTCGTCGTCGAAGAAGGAATCGGTGGTGGTGAGGACATCGAAGGACAGTTTACGGCCATTGGATCTCAGGTCACTCATTATTTGCTTTGCTGAGATCAGGTTCAGGTGGTGATGGTGGTGGTGGTTTTAGGCCCTTTATTTTTATATTTATTTTTTTCTTATTTTTATTTTTTATTTTTATTTTTTCTAAAGGGGTGGTGGATTTGAGTGTAAGACAATTGTAAGCAAAGTGATTATTGCACGCCAACCAATGGTTGCCACGGTCGAAACCGACATGCTCGTTGGTATAGTGAAACGTTGGCACGACGCCACGACCATGTCGGTTTCGGGCGTTAGGTTAAGCGACGAGAGGAGACGCAGCGATGGGTTTCATTATCAATCCGTTGCTTTCATCACAAAACGGTTTTAAATTACTACACTCGTCCTAATTTAAATGTCCATTTTTGATTTTTTTAATTCTTTTTTCTTTAATTTTGACTTTAGATATTTTTGTTTGTTTTATATAATGTTTGATGTAAAATTATACCAATGAAAATACATTTAAAACCCAATCCATTCTTATATTTCGCATCAAGTATTGTATAACACAAACAAAAATACTTAAAGTCAAAGTTGAGAAAGAAAGACTCACAAAGTCAAAATTAGAAATTTAAAATGGGACGAAGGGAGTAACTAAAAAGACCATTGCCAACGGTGTGTGTCACTTAACCGGCGAGCCTTCTCGGTTTTGGGAACCGTTGGCACGGCTGTGTCACTTTGGCTCATTGGTTTGGTTAGATCAGTTAACCGACACGGAAGTGATTGGGGTGTGGGTCCGAGCAGTGTCCAAATTAAAAAAAACTTTTGGTCCTGATCGTTTAGTATAATAATTAAAAACACTTAGCAACAACTAATTGAAAATTAAGAACACAAAGTTAATTTTCAATGGAATTCTTTATTAAATGAATTAAAAAGAATTACAAGAAGTAATGCGGAATAAAGG
>JAOEHQ010019853.1:0-14712 GCA_025447715.1 Asclepias incarnata
TCCCATTACACAATCAAACTAAGGCATTCATGTAGAATTGGGGACTTATAGCACATCGTATACTATTTAGAAATAAAAACATAAACACATTTAGAAATAGATATATACACACTAGTTCCAAGTAGCCGCAACAAGTCAAGTTCGGGTATAATTGAGTAAAGATTTGTGTGTATATCGAAACCATGCTTTCCAGCCCAAATGTTGAAAAAGGGCGATGTAAACTCACCTTAATGAATTAGCGAAGCGTTTACTAGTACGAGTGAAATCGCAAGTGATCAAGGTCCACGTCTATCCAAACCTAGGATAACCAAATATCATTATGAACATCATATCCCATATGATAAGTCCTACGTATAATTACTTAGCTACTAGTCCTAAATGCCCGTAAAGAGTGATTTAGCATAACCGATTTATAGTTTTTAGACACGTTATGATCTATTGAATATTAGATTACCAAGACTCACTTTACCAAAGTGTTTAATGCAATGAAAATGATGTTTAATCATGTATATAAGTGTTTATGAATCAAGGCTCGACTAAAGGTAACATTTAAACGTGTTTCGAACGCGAAAGGGCTGAAAAGCCACGACTTGCGGCGCAGAGGAAGGGTACTGCGGCGCAGGGCAGAACCTGGGCAGTCCCTGGTCGACTTTTGCGGCGCAGAACCCATTACCTGCGGCGCAGGTTGGGTGCAATCGAGCTAGGGGTGAGTTTTTCATGCATTTGGCTCACTTAAACACTTAACTAAGACACCCCTTTGATAATGTAACATAATGTAAGTGTTTTCCATGTATTTATTTGACTATAACCTATTTGAAATAAAACCATTTCATTTGAACAAAACTAAACCAAACACACCCTAATACTTGGTAGTTTTTAGTATGAAAATGAGATGTTCATAGCTTGATCATCCAACAAATGTCTAAACTAATATGATCAAAGAAGTTTAAGAATGTGTATTTACTTACAAAGTGATCTTTGAAGACTTAAAAATGCAAGTAACCAAGAGATGGAGGTGATGAACTTGACTCTTGAACACTTAGGAGAAATGTAGATCTTTATGCTTTGATCCTTGGATGATTATTATGAAATTTAGTTTTGTTGTTTTGGTTCTTGGGGGCTGCCGAAAGTGAGAGAAAACAAAGAGGATTTTGTGTTTTAACTTTGATCAATAATGTATGTATCATGAGTGTAGAGATGGAGTATAGAAATGGTATTGGCTCCCTTTGTCAAAGGTGATGAGTGATTTGCATGTGAGGGAGAGATGGTGGACGGCTTGGGGTGTCACAAAGTCCACAAATGGATTTTCATGCAAAACAAGTTTATATTTTGTTATATTTAAGTGATAGATAGCCAAATGTTTAGCCCGTGATTTAATCTAAATAGTTGACGTTAATTTATATAAATTTAAATGTGACTCTATTAAGGCATTAGACATAATACCTTAGGATTTGGGCATTCGACTAGCTAACTAATAATTATACGTTATTAGGAATCGTCTAATTGTTATAAATTAATATAATTAATCCGGGTTAAACTAACCGCGCGTTTATAAAATGCGAGTTGTTACAGTAGGGTAGAAAGTTATACCTGGTAGTTCACTCATTTGGGAAATGTATTGTCTTTGGTGACTTCATCACGTGGGAGGAAGAGTAGAAGAAGAATCTTTGTTCTTTTCTTCTTGTCGTGATAGACTTAAATGTCTAGATCTTAGGTTGTGTCATAATGCTCAAAATAGGAAGATGCTCATTTTTAGGGGGGAAAAGTGATGTTAGGAATTGGACTAAAATGAATCCTCCTGGACGAATGAAATGAGAATTTGTACTTTGATGTGTTCCTTTTGTCTTGATCTTATTAATTGATTGTACTAATACTACATAGCTTAGATGGTGATAGTCTATTTTAGCACCAAAATGAATGGGTTCTAACTTCAAAGATTGAAGTGTTAAATGAAATTTTACCCAATTGGATTTTGTCCATCTCATGGACAGTTAAGAGGGTAGGAAAAGAAGTCCTTAGATGCCTTTATTCTAGTCTTAACATTATAGTTGTAATTGTAGTTGTTTTTGCATTATATTTTGGTATTTATAAACTTAGTCATTCCCACCATATTGCATACTCATGTATCATATAAATATGCATTTGACATAATCTTGGTATCTTCAAGGGTTATTGCTATTAGGGTGATCATAGGCACAGTTCAAAGAAATTTTTTTAAATTTTAGATATTAACAAGCCTTATAAAATTTAAAGTGGTCCAAACCTGGAAATTTGGCCGTTGTTACATTATGTAGGGTGTTTACAGACTTTCATTACCCTATAATATAATATAGTGTATAAATGTGTCATTTGTTTGGTGATTCCTTACCCTAGTTTTTTTTTGAGTTATCAAGTTGATCTAATTAGTCATTTAGTAACTTAGTCATGTGTTTAAGATAATATAGAGTTTAGTAATTAATTTGATGATACTTCCTTACAAAGTAGGGTTTAGGGTAACTATACACGAATGTTTATGTTATGTAATAAATTACTTGGGTGTTCATTGTATGTAATGAATTTTTAAATCTCGGTTATTGAATGTATCTGATCAATCAAAAACTTGCAAACTGAGAACGTGACATTGGACGTGGCAGCTTATATGGTTGCCACATATACCGAACACTCGAGTAGTTCATTACACTACATAAACATTCGTGTATAGTTCATTATATTCCGAGACCCTAAACCCTACAAAGTAATGCTAACGTCACCTAAAAAAATCTCATAAAAATCCTTTTAATAAAAAGATCATGACACTTGAAAAAAACAACAAATAAGATTAGGTGAGAATTAGTGTAATACAAATGTCATTTGTATATACAACGAGAACTATATAAATACACTTACCATTACCATTGTTTAGTCAATAATGAATAAGAAAGTTCAACAATCAACCAAATTGTTCATCATGCTCATTCTAAAATATTAAATTTTAGAATCAAAATACATATGAAAGAGAAATGATATATTCTTTTAAAAATTATCCTAATAATTCTCCTAACAATTTGATTGTATGACAAGTGTAATCTATTGATCCTCTCTCATAATTTCATATTTTGATTTTACCAAGTGTCTTGATCAAGTTGTTATAAAAATTATTAGGCTAATTTATTAGGAGGATATATCATTTTCACATATGAAATTATTGCACAACACATAACAAGCAAGAATAAATTGTACAAATCACAACATCAAAAATAATAACATCCAATACCAAATAAAACAACACTGAGTTGCGTTCTTGTAAGAAATGTTATTTTTGATATGCTTCAACAAACAGTTGAATTTTAACTTTTTTTCAATGTAATAAAACTCCACTTTTTCTGTGATTTGCTTCATAAATGTAATACATAAAGTTTCTCGTTAGATTATAGGGTCTTAAACGAGCCAAATTACTCGAGAGGTATTCGAGCAATCGGGCTCACTCATTAAAATATCGATTCGAACAGAGCCGAGCTTAAATGCATTCTGTTTGAGTTTCAGCTTCGGATACTAAACTCATTTAGATGAGCCTAGTTACAAAGTAGATATTAAAAGGAAAAAAAAAAAAACACAAAACAGATGGGGCTAGGGCCTAGGATTGATATATTTGAAAAAGAAAACCCGGTGGATACCTCTGGATCTTTTTTTCATTTGGAGTTGAAAGTGCATTCACACTCGAAAATGGCGCCAAAGGCTCGTAGTCGTTCGGATCCTAACGGAATATTCTCTGGAATGGTCGTCTTCCTCGTTGATAACGGCGTTCAACGACGTCGTTTACAGGTTTTGCTTTTCTTCCTCTCTCTCTCTTTTGCTTGTATATAGATAGTTAGGGTAACGTAATTATTATTATTATTATTATTATTATTATTATTATTATTATATAATTTGATTATAATTCGTGTGTGTGTGTGTGTGTTTTGGGAGTGAAGATATGGCAGCAAAAGCTAGTACAGATGGGAGGAATCATAGAAGAAGAAAATTTGACCCGAAATGTCACTCATGTATTTGCACTTAATTCGGACTCACTTCAACAGAAATTTGGCCCTAACTTATTACGCCGATTCAAAGGGGTTAGTATTGCATACAGTTAATTGTTTATATGTGTGTTCGTATATATATTTTCATTTAGTTCAACCATATATATGTATTCAACTTTAGTCTGAAGTCTAACGTATCGTCTATACATGTTGTCACGTCAGCAAAAGTAGTATCGGATATATCCAATTGCAATATTTGACGGTTGAATACACACAATAGAAACGTCATAAGCAGGATCCATCCAAATCCAATAGAATATAGCCTAAAGTTGAATACATTTCCAAACACTTATCCCTATTTTCTATTAAATTATAAATATATATGTACAGTTTAATTGGTTGAGCACATCGGGTGGATTCAAAACAATGCCTTTGTTTTCATTTTAATTTTATTTTGCTTAATTTATTTAGATATTGGTTAAAGTATGAAATTGTACATATGTATTCTTCTTATATCTTTAAAGTTGCTTTTAGTTTTAGGTTTACGGTAATGTTGGTAAGATATGTTTTTTTCTTTATCACACAATTGACTGCATGTTTAGTAAGTCAACAACCAATGAATTAATATGTTTGACCTAATCTGTGAAATTTGGCGGCATCAAACTGGTTATAGCCAATTAAACAAACTGAGGTTTATTGTTTTGGCTGAGATTTTGAGGCCCAAAACTGCCGAACGGGAAGCACGCACATCCCTAATAGATGATTTTAAACGAAAAGCATTAAATTTTTGAATTTCATCCAGTCTTGCAACACGTCTTTGGCATGGAGAGATTCAGAATTTAAAATTATAACTACAGTATTGAAATTTACTAACCAAGATTGTGGGTGACCACTGAATGAAAAACACTGTTATTTCACTTGATTAAGTTTCAAAAAATAAGTTTAACACAACATAAAAATCTAGAATTTTGGGTATTCGAAATTGATGCTCCAAATGATGACCTTTTTGTAGGGTAATAGTGAGTTCTGGATCAAAAGGTATGGGTTTTTGAAGTTTTTGCGTGTTCCCATGTGGTTACTACAATGCAACTGTTCTATAAATGTGTTGACTTGTTGACTCTGTTTCACACCACTTGATGTCAGTTAGTTTGATTTAGGTGGTTACAAGTTTAACTGACTTTGTGATGCTATTTATAAAGTATGCTTCATGTCACAAGTAAATGGATAATGTTAACAATCCCTGTTAAACTATGTGCTGAATCTCGTGTTACATTTATTTCATGACCGGTGCGGTATGTTTGTCTCTTTTTGTGGTGACCGAGGTTGTAAATAACAGGGATGTTTATGCTATTTTGCAGATCATTCTTCGTTATCAATGGTTGGAGGACAGCTTGAGGCTAGGAGAGAAAGTTAGCGATGAATCATACACAATCCAGCTGGATTCATGTCAAAGTTCCCACAAAGACTCCTCTAATGAGAACCCTGTTGAATCTGCTGATATAAAAGAAATAAATGCAAGTCAGTTACACCCTTGTAAAAAGCTGAAATCCTCACCCAAGAACCCAAAAGGATTCTGTTCAGAAATGAAAGATAAGTCACTTAATGACTCAGTCGATGGTGCTCCACACATTGCTTTTAGCTCTAAAGATAACTTATACCTTGGAAGCCCTTCAAGCATTAGCCAAGTCAACCCTCCTGCTCAACAGAGCTCTGTAAGACCTCTTGCTATTTTTGATATATATATATATATATATATTATATCCCTGCTGGGGGTTATGTGGGTACCAATGTGGTACATGGGACTAAGGGGTTCCCATCAATTTACCCTTTTTTTGAGAGAGAGAGAGAGATAGAGACAAAGGTCTATATAAGTTGTGGACTTGGTCTTTTTTGGTAATTAGAATTTAGAAATGGCAAAATGGGCAGGTTGTTGGTTGGGTATGGCTCAAAACGGGTCAGGGCTTTTGTCCAAATTTTTTTGTAACTAATGATATCATGATTTAAGTTATATTATTTTAATAACAACTTAAATCACATTGGGCAACTTTTCACACATTTGACTTTTTTCCTTGGCTAACCTTCTTGAACCTCTAGTAAAAGTTAAGGTGTGTCTGCTGTTACTTATTCCTCTCATGCTTTATGTACTGGTATGACTGTGCTGTTGAGATGGCTCTTCGCATTTTGCTTCTCTTTAGAGTATATTTGTAACTTCACATGCTTTATGTTTGTCACTCAGGTCAGTGCACCAGATGCTACCTTGCCATATCACCCTCCTGAATTAAATAGAAATATCACCGAAATATTCGGCAAGCTTATCAATATTTATAGAGGTAAACCCCCTTTTGCGCTTTGCTCCTTTTTATTCTCTTCATGCACCTTACCAGTGTACACATTGCTTTGAGCTGATTGGATACTCCTTTCCATGTGATCAAATTCTTTAGCTTTGGGTGAGGATCGACGGTCCTTCAGTTATTACAAGGCAATTTCAGTTATTGAAAGGTTGCCATTTAAAATTGAAAGTGTGGATCAAGTCAAAGACTTGCCTGCTATTGGGAAATCAATGCAGGATCATGTAAGTGATCGTCTAGAGATTGTTTATTAGATATTGCATTTTTTACTTGCTATCTTCAACATGCACGGTTAGTGCAAAAGCATCAGCATACTTTTCTTGTATTTCTTTTGTTTATTATTTATCAAAATCAGTAATTTTGGAATATGAATTTGTGTTTTCTGAATTGATGTCTTACAAACACATCTTTTGGTCTATTGTATATCTGCCTTGGAGGTTCAATAATCAATATAGTTGGATTTGCTGTTAATTAAGGGTGAAATGGACATTTTCCTTCTGTGGGCTGTTTCTATTTCTCTCGTGCGTAAACCATTTTTGTCATTTCATTTGGCAGTATTCCTAAAAGCTGTTACGTGGAGCTAGGTAGTCTCATTGACCTTCTAGCACTTATGTGATGGCTAACGCTGTGTGTTTTAGAAATAACCCAATTGCGGGGTTTCTGTGAGTATCTTTATCATTCTATCCTGGCCTTTGCGATACAGTTCTGTATAACGAGGTGTATGTTGCATAAACAGAAGGCACCATTATGGTGATGCTATTGAGCAGCATCATCACACTTCCGTAGACAAACACACTATTTCCTCTATTAGTATCAACCAGAATCTTGCATTTGGGAAGTCAAGTGAATTGGCTTTTCTTCTTTTTCTTGATAGGTTCCAAAGCATCCACTGCAAAACCTTATCAATTACGAATTTAAGGGACTTTCTTGTACATTCCTGGTTTTCGGCTTTTTTCTTCTGTTTCCATGTCTTATCCGTGTAACATACCTTTGGCTCTCTCTTCTCTCAACTACATGTATATGGACATGTGGTATTCTTACAGGCTCGAATTTTGGTTAGCATCTATTATGTTTTCCCCTATGATCACAAACATCTTTGCATGCGATGTAACTCAATTTGTTTGCCTACTTGACTCTTGTTTCGACGTAAGAATTTGTGGCTGTATGCCGTATTATGTAATAGAAAATATGTGATCTATCTTTCAATAACGTCTCATACTAAAATAGATATCCTTCATACTGATCATGAATTTGTGTTGAGTAATAATAATGTATCTGTTAAATACTAGAACAGTTATAACATAATCATATAACCATTTGGTCATCCCATAAGATCCTTCATTGGTATCCTCGCACATGTCTTTAGTTCTACAGTCTTTTGTCAAACAAGAACCTCTTTTTCAAATAAGATTTTCCTTGTCATATTTACAGCGTATACTTTTCTTATGACAGTGCTGCTTTGTTATAGATACACGAGATTGTGACAACTGGGAAATTGTCCAAGTTGGAACACTTTGAGAGTGACGAAAAGGTGTTGACAAGTTCTTTCATGCTTTTTTTCATGGCATTTTTGTGCCTTTATACTCGCATTTTTTCTGTATGCATTTTATGAATCTCTTCTGAGTTGTGATCTAAATTTTCATAGTTTCACCTTGTACAAAAGAACTCACTCTGTGTACAGTAAAAAAAAGAAAAGAATGATGAATCCGAATAGTAAAGGGCCTTTGGCCTAGCGGTATTGGGTGTGAGCCATTAACCAAAAGATTGTAGGTTCAAGTCTCGCTTGAGACACTTGGTGTTAATAATGTAGGTGGTTGTAGGTGTCCAAGTCTTGGTCTTTTAAGAGAAAAAAAAAGGCTAGTAGAGGTGATAAGATGGGTAGGTTGGGAAAAGGTTCAAAACGGATTGGACTAAAACAAGTTGCTGTCAATATGGGATGAATTGCCCACAAAGTTAACCTTTTTTTTGATATAGTTAAATATAATTTCACAAACTATGATGCTTTAATAATAGAAAATTTCATAATTTTTGAGACTGTAAGCATTAAAAACACACTTTAGGCAACTTTCAACTTCTCTGAATTGTTTGACCAATTTGACCCGTTTTTGTTTTAGCTATAAAGTTTTGGATTTGACCCATTGGATTTGTTAGGGATAACCCAGATGGACCCATTCATAAGTAAATTGGTTAAAATTTTCACCTCTATCAGTTTTATAGTATATAATACATATATGAATAGAAGCAGAAATTATGAACATTACTAGTCTCAGCATTCATATTGTATTGCAGTACCTTATCATTGAAATTCTAAAGTGAAACAGTGATAACTAGATTTTGTTTCTCCTATTATAGTTCATAAGGATATCGCTTGTTAAAATCCATTAACTTCTAGGTACGGACAATTAGCTTGTTTGGGGAAGTATGGGGCATTGGTCCAGCAACTGCATTGAAACTGTATGAAAGAGGACACAGAAGTCTGGATGATCTAAAAAGTGATGATACATTGACAAATTCACAACGATTGGGGTTGAAATATTTTGAGGATATCAGAACAAGGATACCACGTGATGAGGTTTGGCTATTAAGGTTCCTATACCCCAGCATATTTAAAGTTTGTAATGGTGGGAAATTACATTGGTTAAAAGGTTGAGTTTAGCAGAAACACTTTTTATCCCCAAAATTTGCAATTTTTAATAGAACTAGTTACCTTGTGAAATAGGAGTGCAAAAGTAAATAATTTGAAAATTAATTTAAAAAAAAAAAAAGATTTAGGAGGTTTTATGCATTAAAAATGCATGCTGGGCAACTTTCGATATGTTCGACTAATCTGCTTGCGAGGTATATTTCTTCTTATTTTATCTGTATTTGACCCGTTAGAGATATAACATACCCTGAGTCGAACCATCCATAACTTATAAGTATATATGTTGCATTGCCGTCGTTAGAAGAAAGGTTAGTGAACATTATGGAATCTAGTTGATATTTTATATGTAGGTGCAAGAGATGGAGCACTTGCTACAGAAAGCTGCACAAGATGTTTTACCTGGAGTAAGTATTCCTTCTAACAACTATTGTTAACTCTTGGACTCTTGTATTAAATATCTTATTTTCCAGGATATTGATTTTTAGCAAGTATTTCACCATTTTAATAATATTTTTCTTTAACTTAATGTGCTAATTTAAAGTTATCATTGGCTTACTGATATAGCTTCAGTTCTTACGCCTAAAAAATGGACTTAGGATATGGAGAGTAATGTTGTATTAATTGTAATCAGTTATATGGCTCCTGATTCTTGAGGAAGAGAGAACACGTTTAAGGAAATCGACCATTTTTATTAATAGTGTGTTAAAAATCATACAGAAATAAAGTGATCGACATTTTGGCATTACTAGCCCACCACTAGTTAGATGGATGTTTTAATTGTCATCCATATTAAGTTTCAATGCTTTGATGAGGAATTCTACATTTACGTTCTCCATTTTTTTTGTGCTGTTGTTAGCCGGCCTTTTAATTAGATACATAAAGTGGTACGGATCACTATCAGAATATAAGTATAACCAGTCTTGAAGATGAGTGTTACAAGACATAAATGTCCTATGATTTTTGTTTATTGACGCACCCTATAGGTTTTTCATCATTCTATTTTTCATTATCTCTCACAATAATGTTATTGTTTTTCTTAATGTCTATTCTTTGTTTTTCTTGTGCATAAACATATATCGCAGGTAAGTGTTGTGTGTGGAGGATCATTCAGACGTGGAAAGGCTACTTGTGGGGATATGGATATTATAGTTACACATCCTGATGGAAAAAGGTGTTGGATCTAGAGTAACAATATGAATAGCTGTTATCAGAATTCACATTTTATTTTTACTTAGTTGCGGACTTGCGGTTAGTCATAACTCATAGGCATATAGTTCTTGAATGATGCAATGTACACGCTAGCAATTTATGATTTGGAAAATATATTTGAAATCATAGTTCTGATGGTATTACGAAATGTTTCTATATATAAGCATCATAATGGAAAATAGTTTTTGAATACTAAGGAAAATCCTTATCTACATAGAGATATATATGAATGGTATATTGTTGTAGCTAAACCATTAATATATCCTTGCTCTCCTTTTTTTGAAATTTATGGTTAATGGACCAAGGAACTGAATAGATTTTATCTTACAGTCATATAGGTTTTCTACGAAAGTATGTTAATCATTTGAAAAATATGAACTTTTTAAGAGAGGATCTGGTCTTCAGTATTCACAGTGAGCAGGTAACAATCATTGTCCCTTGCTATCATTCAAATGTATATCCTATGTTGTTCTCTACCAAACCATGTGTTTCTTGGTTTGGAAATGTGGATTTAGAATAAGTAGTAGTTTCCTTCTGTGATTTATGCTTAGGATACCGACTCTGGGGTTGATACATACTTTGGTCTTTGCACATATCCTGGCCGGGAGCTTCGACATCGTATTGATTTGAAGGTACTATCTTCTTTTCAAATTGCAGCCATTATTGGCCTAACTATTTATTAGATATGAATTATCTTATAAGTAATGGTTCAAATATTTATTTGTAAGTTTGCAGCATTATTGTTCCCTTTACACACTTCTATTTTCTTATTGTCTAGGTATACCCAAAGGATATATATCCTTTTGGGCTAATACATTGGACGGGGAATGATGTAGTGAACAGAAGGTACGTTTACAGTATTTGTTTAATTGATAAGTATGACTTTCGGGATAGTGGATTGGCTTAAAAATGTTGACTGTTTATAAATTATATGTTCACACTCTTAGGATAACAGGAACCATATCACTACTACTGAGGTATATGCATCAGATTTGTGTATGGCAAACCTGTGGAAATATTAAGGTTTATTTTTAGATGTTTGGAAATAAATACAAATTAGCACACCTATCAGCCTACGTGTTCTATCTGAACCACTGATGGTAAATAGCAGGAAAATTCAAAGTAAAAGTTTCATTGTAGATTACAGGGCCACCTCTATTAGCCATACAAATGTTACTTTTGGACGTGTGCTGTTTTGAAGTCCAGCATAAACCCACACTTTGACATGTATCTGCTTACTTTTCGTCATTTCTTGAGGAAAGTCCCTATTCATCATAAGTTATTTGACATTTCATTTTTTCATTTGGAAAACATAATGCAGACTGAGAATACTTGCAGAATCCAAAGGGTTCCGACTAGATGACAATGGGCTGTTCCCTGCAGCTCATGGTTCTGGAGGAAAAAGGGTAATGTATTGGAAAAACTTCTTTTATACCCTTTTGCTTTGCTGTGCTGTGCTGTTCAAGTTGTAAATCCTTAGAGATGGAAAAAGGGGTGGGTTCGGTAACTGGTTCAGGTCAAAATTAATATATTATATTTTTGGTATGGGTTGAAGCCTGTCAGGTTGGGTTGGCCCAAAACCCTTTTTGTTAATAGTTATTGTTTCTCAATTATCTGGTTTAGTGTGTTAAATAAAAAATGGATAAACAATCCATTATTGGCCCCTCACCGACCGATCCCACAGCCAACAAGAGAGGAGGTAAATCATGTAACACTCTGGCTAAAGGGATACTTGGCAGGATTTGAATTCCTTACCTCCGCTTTTATGCAACATGTCCCCCACCACTAGGATATTATCTTGGGGACAATGTGTTAAATATGCTTCACTTAAATTAATAATACTTCAAGAATAATCTAAATTGGTGATTATAATGATTTAGGTGACTTCTCTGCAATAGAAGTACATTTTTTGTGACTTTCGATTCGTTCAGCCCATTGGACCTATCTGTTTGACCCAAAGATAAAGCATAAACCAAATCCACACACTAACAAATAAATGGGTCAAAATTGCCACCTATACATGATAACTGCACCTTGATGTCATGCAGGTTAGTGCTAGTACTAGCTTGAAGTTTAACTCTGAAAAGGAAGTGTTTGAGTTTCTTGGATTTCCCTGGCTCGAACCACATGAACGGAATATTTGACATGTGAGAAGCTGTTGCAAGCTTACTGTTAATATTGTATATAGGGGGACTGTTTGTAAATTAAGGTTGTTTTTGAAGACAAACAACTTTGTAGGCCATAGGTTGTTGACTTGTTTCGCTTGAAGTTGCAAATTGTAATTGGCGTTTTTGTTGTTTAATATACGTACCGTAGGTTGTTTGAAAGAGTAACTTTCCTTGGTTGTTTTAACTACCATATTGAGAGATACTCAATGTGATTAGTTTTTGGTTTAGCTAAAACCAAAGTTAGCTTTTTGAGATTACAAAAGCCAAAATCGTTTGGTTATTCCGGGTTCAGTCATTTCAATTATCGATTTGTTTCATTGGGTTTTGTTTACTACACTTTTCCCATTTCGGTTTTTACGTTTTGGATATGTTTTTATACAAATGGCGATTCTTTACGAGAAAGCTAATCATGTTCGTTTCTTTTTCCTTTGTATAACATGTATAATGTTGTATCTTGTTTTGATCGAGCTAACCTAGATTTGGTTTAACAAGAGCTAACCGACCATTATTTTTGTTTTCCAATTTTCAAGCCTTTTCTTGAATTCATCCACAACCAGTTTCCATGTGACTTAACGAGTCATTCTAACGCCAATACGTAGCCCTAAGTACGTAACTGGAAAGGCACCCATTTGACGACCCATCTACTTGGCCAATCCCGCTACTACTTCCTCCTCGTTCAATTCTACCCCATACGGATTTCATTTCAATTCACCTTCCTGGCACAATGTCAAAGCACTTCACAATAACCATGAGATTTTTGACATTCCGACGACTCTGTTCACACAAGAAAAACGGTGTCATTCGCATGTTGTAAGTGACTAACCAGTATTTTATCGTGTCGCACATCCTATGAAAGATTCCTCTAGACATTGCTTCCTTCATCAAGACATTAACGCCCTTTGCCTCCAATATAAGAACAAGGAAAATGGATCACCTCCACCCATGTGACAAAGAATTAGAGCGAGCAGTTCAGCAACACGTTAAATATATAAAACCATTCCAAATGTTTTAAACGTGTTGTAAGTACAATAGAGACTAGATATATTAATACTCGACTATTTGAATAATTTCTCTAAGATAACATTCTATAGACCCGTATAAAATTATTATTTTCTTGATCATTTCTATAGACCCGTATAAAATATAAATTAATTTAATTCGTTATATACTACATATTACATGAATGATTTTTGAAGGTTCTTCACAAACGACTCAATTCTTTTTTTTCTTTTCTTCTTAAACCAATTTCGACTTGAATCTTGTCGGTCATTTGCTGTTTTTTATTTACACCATTAATGTAGGAAGTCATACCAACCATCAATAGAATAGATGAGAGATTTTGAGGTCTCAGTGTTTAATATATAAAGAGACAATGTCATTGAACCCAAATTTGTCGTTAAATAGGAAAAAAAAAAAAAAAAAAACTAGGAACCCATGTTATGTTATGACTTTTTTGTGTTGGCATATTTTGATATTTATATAGAAAATATTTTTTAATGTTCACAAAATGATACATTAAACACAAGAAGCATAACGAGGTGGGTGGAAGATTGAATGGTTCTTGAGTTCTTTCAAATTGGGCCTTTCATTTGATAAAATAATTAAGTGAAAGTTTGAAACAACAACTGCACTTAATCTCGGCATAAATGGATATTAAGAAAGTGTGATGTAGACAGTCATACCTCTACCCACGGCTATCCATAGGTAGAGACAGTGTTTCTAGAAGGACCTCCGGCAAAAAAGGTGAAAATAAAATCAAAATAAAACCTAAAACAAAGATAAAGGCCATACCTGGGAGCAAAGTATTACCTGAATTGAATCAAATAAGAGAAAATAACAAAACATAAAACATAGACGCATACTAGAACATATTAAACAAAACATAAACACATATTAAACATGCAGACATACATCATATCAGCAAAATGAAACGTAATAAACATAAGGTCCGGAGTACACATATAGAATAAATGCTACTAAACTACCTATGTTATAAAGTAACCTAGTCCGCCTACCCGCTATAAAACTACTCCTAAGCCCCCGAAAAAGGAAATCCCTATCTTATTCTCCATGTATTCATATCACAGGTTATGTCCTCTGACATGCAAAGCTCCTTTAAGTCGTTTGCTAGTCTATCCTCCCACCTCAGTTTAGGCCTACCCAAGGTTGTAGAACTCGTGGATCGGGATCGGATCGGCGAGGTGGGGAGACGGGACATTTTGAAAAATCGGGGAGATATCGGGAAGATATCGGATTGGGAAATTTATTTATAAAAATAATAATTTATGAAATTATATGTAATAGAATATTAAAAATATCTAGGAAACTTCAAACTCAAACATAAT
>JAOEHQ010019864.1:0-14711 GCA_025447715.1 Asclepias incarnata
GGGTTGGGATTTTTATGGGGTTAATAGAGAATGATGATAATAATATGATGATGATGATGAAAAAAAAAAAAAAAAATTGAAAATAGATTTTTTGGGGGTGGAAATAGGGGGCTCAAAATTATTTGTTAAATTTAGTCATGTCCAAGTTCCTTTAAATTATATTGAATCAAATACATAACATGGGATGCGATTATTGTCATTCCTGATAAAATATTGCTATAAATTAGTTACGAGTATAAAATTTCCTGTTGAGAGAATAACAAATCCTTGGTTATGTATAAAGACAAAATAAAATGGAAACTATTACATAATTTCCATTCACTACCTATGTGATTTAGCATTATCTTACAGATTATAAGTTTGAATGTCCTTAAGTAAATTCTAGACCGTTAAAAAAAACATTTCAAAACAATTGTGAAATATCATGGTCAGATTGTGTATATTTGATTCAAATTCATAGATTTTCCGAATAACATAACATGAAATCTGGCTCGAAATTAAATCCCAATAGCAACAACCTCCATCCTTCCATTTGAAAACGGGAAATGTATCTTTTAAAAAATTAACTTAATAATTCTTCTAATAACTTGATTTAGGGCTGTCAATACTCGATCCAACCCAAAACCCGACCTGAAACTAATTCGAAAAAAACCGGGTTAGGGTTGTGATATATCGACCCACCAACCTGATTTTTTTTCGGGTCGGGTTCGGCTTGACCCTTCTGGTTAACAGGTCGTCCCGCTAACCCATTTGACCCGTATAACCCATTTGACCTGAAATCAATCCACCAACCTACAACCCATATGACCCGAAATCAACCCACCAATCCATTTGTCCTGCCAACCCGATTTTTTCCGTGTTGATGGGTTTGGTTCGGGTTGACGGGTTGTCAGGTCCGGGTTGGATATTTTCTACCCGTCAACCTGACCGGCCAACCTGAACCCGAACCCATTGACACCCCTAAGTCTTGATTACGACAAGTACTCATTCTCTTTCTTATTAAATTCTTAAATTTTACCAAATATCATAATAAAATTCTTAAAATTATTTTATAAAAGGATACATAATTTTCCTTTTAAACAAAACTACTGTATTACGCAAATTCTCTCGTGTTGCGAACATTGGGATGGGCCTGAGAGAGCACAGGGCAAGTCATGGCGGGAAATTAGGAATATGATACGCGGGAAAACGAAAATCCCCTCCCTCCCCGTTCACCATCTATCCCTCTTGTCTTTTCCCCAATTCTTTTTGGTAGGAGAAAAACACTCACTCACTCGTGTACTGTATGTATGATCATCTGTCTCTATCTATACTCTCTGATTATTAATACTATTATTATTATCAGTATTATTAAGATTTGAAATGGGTAAACGAAAGAAAACCGCGTCTCACGAAGAAAACATAGAACACGAAGATGAAGAACAACACGTGGGTGAATCTTCTTCTTCTTCGAATGATAAGAGTTTATACGAGGTATCTACAAAAACCCTAATTTTATTTATTTATTTATTTATTTATTTTTTACTAGTATCTATCTATTTCATGGTTAAAAATAGTTGGATTTTTAGTGGGTATTAGTAGAAACTACAAACCCTAAAAGGGTTTTGCATTTTGTATCTATTTGGCCTATAAAGTTGAGGCTTTTAACTGATAGAACCTAGGGTTGTGATGTATTCCTATTATTATCGAATAATCAAGAAAGTCATTACATTTACGAAATACCTTTGAAAACAAAATTAATGTCCTCACAAGGTAACATCTTGGGGGGTTGACATCTGAGTCAAAGATTCGCCCTACCCGGGTAACCTGACAAGGGGAAACCTCATCTGTTTATTTTTTAAATTTCGTGATGTTGGAATTTTTTTTTATATGTGTGCAAGGTTGCAGGTCCAAGTTGATTTATCAATTAAAACATGTTATTGAGTAATAATGCTAAATTTATACTTGTATTCAAATTTAAATTACATATGATTGATCACCAAACTGAGATTACCAATGAATCAAGATGTTTGTGGGGAAAAGGATTGTTTTGTATGTTTGTTGGCGATTCCCCGAAGGTAGAGAACTCTCTATACGCCAATTAGGTTTCAAGGTTAGCTTCGGTCATGTGGGATGCCGATCAAGTGATGGTATAACCCCCTTTTATAGGTGATTGCTACCTTGGAGGAAAAGATAATAATATGGTTATCTTTTCCCTAGATATGAGGTATCGAGATAAAGCTTATCTCGATTGAGTTGCCTTAACTGATTATCCTTTAATAAGGAATGCATATCCGTGAATATTTATTCCGGACTTAGTGTCGGTATTTTAGGGAGAGATTGCTATCGTCTCCTAGTTGTTAGCATCTGCTATGTAGCTTCGCATATGTATTTCTTCGTATATGCGGAGGGATATGTCATCAACATACAAGGTACCTTGTTTCATACAAAGTTTGAGTCGGCGATGTGTCCTAGTTTGTATGCAGTTTCGATTTTCTTACATTATATTGAGGCAGCAACTTTGAGACCTTGAGTATCAATACTACATGCTTAATTGCTTCAAAGTAATGAATTGATTATACTAATCATAGGTGATACTTACACCACCTAAATTTTCCATAAACCAAATGTCATTTGTACAACACCACCTAATCATTAGTCAGTAGTATGTGGTGAAATCAGGTAGTGTAAGTATCACCTATCCCATTGTCTCATGTCTTTTTTTTAGCTTTATGATAATTGATATCCAGTTTTGCCATTATCTAGTATTTTTGGTTACACATTCTTGTTAGATAGTTAAGAATTTTATTACAAATACAAGTCAACTACTCAACGTAGAAACTTGTTGATTTTTTAAATGCTAACTTACTTGACTAACTTCTTGGTTACCAACTAACTATAGTGTTGCCTCATATTACAACTTACTAAGCTTTGGTTATGAAGTACTTATGCTTTGTGGAATTTAGATCCCCTCTACATGCTTTGTAAACTTTGATGCTATCACTAAAGGTAGTGATGTGTAAGGAGTTGGAGTGGGAAAGAACAAGCCTTTATGAAGGCACAGTTTGATGCTATCTCTCTCTCTCTCTCTATATATATCTTATGATCGTATAGACCCACTTACATACTATTGGTAATTTCTAGAGGGTAGAGTAGCGACCACCCATGTGTTATTCGCCTCAACTGTAGGTTGGTCCCTTCTACTGTTTTGCATCATCAGCACTTGAACTTTATTGAGATGGTTTTGTAGTTAATCCGTTCTTGTGTAAATATATGGATCAACAGTGCCTATTCAAGAGTGACAAGCATCTATAGGACTCACGGGTTCATGTTTATTTAAAGAGCTTGTTGATGCACGCTCATGTACTACTAATACTATCATGTTGACTGCACTTCCTGTCTTAGCATCTGATTTTTGAGGGAGTGCAAACTTGTGTGCAAGGGATGTCCATGTGTATAGCCGATGTTTCAGATGACCCTCCCTTTTGCAGTATGAGCAGTATATAATTTTTTTCTTCTAAAGGTGGTTCTCCTTTCACTTTGTTGATTTGAGAAATCTGGCTTATAGGACTTAGGTCTGTAGTAAGATGTCTTTTGGTTACTTTTGGTGGCATTCAAGGCGATATGTACTTCATACGATGGTTTAGATATCTCCCTTTGTTTCTCTTCTTATCTAAACATGTTGTAGGCTTTAGATACCGTTAGTTTAATGACTGAATTAGTGGGATTTGCCCTCTGACGTTTTTGTAGCTTTCATCTAGTCCCATTAGGAATTGAGTGAGCCTCTTTTATTGGTCCCATTCACTATATTTTCTTCAATTTATACAGCCCGCAAACAAACAAACGCATTTTTCAATCCACCCAACTCATCCCATAGCCCTTTTCAACTAGCCCTATCAACTTATGATAATATCTAAATTGTGGTATTAAGTTGTTTTAACTGAACTATATCATTTGAAACTTGATAGATTATGTGTGGCGTTTTTGCAATTCACACGAAAGTGCAGCAGTAGAGTTCACAAAACTTAGATTATTGCTCATTGAATCAGAAACTGTGTTAAGAATCCGTGATACGTTATGTCATTTGCTCGATCCCGAACTGACCTAATTTTAGAGTACTTTTGGGCTTTTTGAATTTGTCATTGATGATCTTAACTTTTTTTTTTTTGGGTACTTGGTGCAAACATCAATAGAATGCTTCCAAGAGCTGTTTTTTTCTGACCATTTGAGCTTGTTTGAAATTAACACAAGTCCTGGATGGTTATTTTGGTGAAAATATTAATGAGCAGAGTTAATGTTCTATGTGATTGAAGCAGCAGAAGATTACTCGATTCTCATCATGGATGTGTTATCAGTTTAGGTGATAAATTTGTTGCTTGATTATAGAATTCTGATTTGATTTCAATTTGCTAGGTTTATGGATCTTTGATTTGACGGATTGTGTATCTTTACCATTTGGTTAAACTTGCATGTGAGATAGTTGAGAAATTCATTGAATCACACGTTGTTGTTATGAAATGTGAATGAATACATGAGCATATATACTGTTAATACTAGTTAACATAGAAAGTCTAAGATGGAACCTTCCAGTTGAACTTTACTAACTGTTTTAACTACCAACTAATTCAACTGTTCATCTTATTACCACTGAGTAGGCTTTGGTTATAACGTACACATGCCCTGTTGAAGGTAGGTCCCCTGTGCATGCTTTGAACTGATGTAATATAGTTTGTACTTGCTATGATGTTGCATTAATGTAGTGTCTTCAATAGTATTTAAAATATCTGGCAGATCATTTGCATCTTCTCTATGCTTTCTATAACCATATAAATAGGTGGGTTTAAATACTGAGAGAAGAACGATTCTTTAGTTTGAACCTGTAATAAGAAAGGTTTATCTAGGAGAACATTTTTGTTCTTTGCAATTAGATGCACAATGTGCTTATTTAACAACCATGGTACTAGTTAAGACATCGTGATCTGATATTTTCAGAACAAGAAAATTGCTGGATCTAATACTGCAAGAAAAAAATTATGGTAGCTTGTTTCATACTTACATCTAGACCTGAAGCCAAAACTTCACAATGAATGTGTGTTGTAGATTCTTGGGGTGGAAAGAACGGCAACTCAGCAAGAAATAAAGAAGGCATATCATAGGTTGGCGTTGAGGTTACATCCTGATAAGAATCCTGGCGATGAGGTGAAAATTATGTTTCATTTTCTCAATTAGTTCACCGGTAGCTGTTTAGACTTGAGAAATTGTAACATTCTAACATGTTGTTAACCCAATGTAGGATGCCAAAGAAAAGTTTCAGCAACTGCAGAAAGTTATTTCAATACTTGGTGATGAGGAAAAACGGGCAGTTTATGATCAAACTGGCTGTGTCGATGATGCCGTGAGTAACATCCATATCATACTATTATTCAGAGTTTTCTTAATCCTCGTGTTGTACTTATTGTTCTTTAACTTACAGGATCTTGCCGGAGATGTGGTTGAAAACCTAAAGGACTTCTTTCGGGCTATGTATAAAAAGGTTTTGCCACTCGTATATAACTTTTAAAATTTTGTACAATTTTCACTATGCCTCCTGTGATAATGTGGTCACACGCTTGTGTAGGTTACGGAAACTGATATTGAAGAGTTTGAATCAAATTACAGAGGTTCAGAGTCCGAGAAAACTGATTTGGTTGATCTATACAAACAGTACAATGGTCATATGAACAGGTAAACGCGTTAACATATGTTACATTTCTTTGTGATTGGTTCACTAAATTTTTTTAACAAAATTCTGTCACAGGCTGTTCTGCTCCATGCTATGCTCGGATCCGAAGCTTGATTCACATCGATTCAAGGATATTCTTGATGAGGCAATATCTGCTGGTACCGGTGTCTGAATCTTTTTTTCTTCTGTGGAATTAAGTTTAAAAAAAGAGATTCTCACAAATTCAATATTGTACTTGCAGGAGAATTGAAGTCAACCAAAGCATACCAGAAATGGGCTAAGCAGGTCTCCGAAACAAAACCACCAACAAACCCATTGCGCCGTAGAGGGAAGTGAGTGATATGGTTCTTTTATTGCTTCCATTATTTTCTCAAAGCTTGATCATGTGATGGTTGTAATAGTTTGATAACTAACTCATGGTTCTGACAGATCAAAGAAAGAGTCAGATGATTTATATGCTATAATTTCAAAACGGCAAAGTGAGAGGAAGGGGCAGGTAGATGCAATGTTCTCGTCCCTGGTGAGTAAATATGGCGGAGGGGGACCATCTTCGGAACCTACTGAAGAAGAGTTTGAAGCAGCTAGAGAAAAACTAGAAAAACGCAAGACTTCAAAGAAGAAATCCAAGTGAACATAATCCAACTTTAGTACACAACTCTTCTAATATCCTATATGATGTCTCTTGTGGCTTTCGTATTGTCTTAGACTTGTTTGAATGTTTGTAAGTGGGAATATTTCTTGTTGCATCTATTCTTGTTCTGATTTTTAAACTTAAAATTTTATCCACTGTTGCACAATCAAATGCTAAAAGCTTGTGCCTTCATGAGCATTTGTAACCAAACCGAACTGTACAATTCAAAAGAAGAGTAATTAACGATTAGACGATGATGAAAGCATAATCATATTTTTCTTTTAGCAGTTTTAGAAAAATATTGATATAACGAGTAACTCGTCCGCCAAACTAAAGTAAACTTATATTAGACCATCCATTTAGAGTCGAGTGATTCTTTGAAATCATTCATATAAATATATGATCCCATAAAATAAAATCAATTTTAAATTCTATTAGATAGATTGTATCTTAAATGTGTTAGACAAAAATGAAATGTAAAAATGGTTATATGGATAATTTCCCATCTTTCTATTTTAAGAGATTAAAAAACAATGTAAATATAGACTATTATAGTGTCCGTGCAATGAGGCTAAGAGTAAATATATATTTTATTTGTGGCATTTGATGATTTTTATGGTGGTTCCCGTAGGTGGTTTAATAGTTGAGAATATAACGTAATTTGTTACACACTTTCTTTTGAAAGGGAAAAAAAAAAAACTTGGGATCTTACTACCTTACAAACGAAAAACTCAATTGACTGTAAATGCGTATACAAGAAGGTATCATCCTGTTGGCTCCATTGAAAGGTTTAAGGCTCGCCTTGTCGCTAATTAAGGGGTTTTAACCAAAAAAAGTGGACTACAAAAAATTATTTGCCAAAAAAAGTTTTAACCAATGTTTCTTAATCATTGTCTTTTGGATGACCTTCCGTTTTTGCAAATGTTTATTTTCTAAAAGTGTTTCTCCTTTCACTTTGTTAATTTGAGCCGTTTGGCTTATAGGACCTAGCTAGGGTTGTGGTAAGATGTCTTTTGGCTACTTGTTCATGGCATTCAAGACAGTTTGTAGTCTGTATGATGGTTTTGATATCTTTCTTTTGGCTACATGACCAGTTCTAAATGTTTTCTACAAAACCAAACTGCATGATATAATGGGATTACATGGAAATGAATCAATCAAGACATCAACTTCATATATATTGGGTTATAAATAGCTTTTACATTTTTGAAGAATAAAGTTATTCAGTCTCACAAATGCTTTAAATGACAGGAAACTTCTAGTAGGATTTTAACTTAAAAGATGTATAATTCTAATTCTGATTATTACTCCCTATTAAAATATAAACGGTAAATGGTAAACGGAGAGGGATCCTTGTATTTTGTTATTGTATATATCCAACTTCTAAGCTTGCTAATGACAAAACCTTTATAGAGGCTATCAAACATTCAATTATTATTATTTTTTATATTTATAGGTATAAGAATGATCTGGCATTGGTTTTGTTGATATGACAACTTATATGGCTGGCTTAAGACAAAGAATACTTACTTCATATAAAAACACACTTAGTTACATAGTTACATACGATGACAATATTTGAAAATCTAATACATACAATACTAAAACGTGACGAGATAATATATTTTGATACACTTAATCCTTAATTAAAACAATCACCTCTCAAATTATACTTCACTTGACAGCTAAATTGATTGATATATTGATTGAGCTGGATTATAGCTATTATTTTATAGATTAATCATAGAGATGTAATTTTGTCAGTTTCATCTTAAAATTATCATAAACTCTAATATCTGTCAATTAAGATGGGCTGAAAATGTTAACAAAACACAAAAACAAGCACCTAGTTAGCAGCTTCACGACACTTTTTCTTACTGTCATTTTAACGTGCCAAGACAGGGACCCAAAAACACCACTAACTATAAAACGTGTACACATAAGTTACCGGCCTCATCTTTCACCCAATCTCTGCCTTTGTGTTGTCACATGACATAACGTCTTGCCTATAATTCCCTGGCCTATATATATAAACAATTTACATATCTTTTTAACATAACCAAATGGCTCAAGTTAGCACCACCTCAGCTTCCAAGACCGTCCTGTTCTGCTTCTTTGTTGGAACTTGGGTCACTTTGGTATCGGCATTGGCACCGACCCTCGCCCCTGCTCCTGCCCCTGAGGCAGGAGCCGCGTTCTCCCTACCGATTCCTGGTGTTCTCATCGGACTTGTTTTTTTCTTGAATGCAATGTTAAGGAACTGATGATGATGTTTTGTGTTTTATTTGTGCGTGGTGTTTGAATGCATATTGTATTGTGTGTAATTGATGATCCACCCCTATTAGTAGTAATTTCTAGAGGAACCAATGTTAAGGAACTGATGATGATGTTTTATGTTTTATTTGTGTGTAATATATGTAAAGTATATCTTTAAGGTACTGATTGTTTAAAACTCTAAATATTAGAAGTATTGTTATTGTGGTTTTGTTAGTATTGCATGTTATTGTAACTAACGTTGGACTAATGTTAAATTAGGTGATATTGTACAGTGAAAACAACTTCCTATGAACTAGTTTTGAGTGGGAGTGGCAATACTCAACCTAATTCGAAATATGACTTGAATCACCCTAAAAATAATATGGTTAGGGTTGTTTATTCTTGATCTGCTAATCTAACCAGTTTTTTTTAAAAGTTAGTTCGGGTTGAGTTTTTAGGTCAATAGGTCGACCCATGAGCACAATTCCTCTTTAAATGAATATATACCTACATTCATAACAAGTCTAAAATCTAAACACTAATATCTTAAATCACAAATAATGTGTTTTGAAACTTTGGTCATCATATTTTTGTACAATTTGAACTTATGTTTTTATTTTTATTTTTATCATGTACTCTGCATTCTATAATCACAATAAGTTGACATTAAACCCACTTGACCTAAAAGCAACTCATTTGACCTGCAACCAACCTATCAACCTGCTTGACTCATGTATTTATCAGGTCACACAGGTCGGATCCGAGTAGTAGGTCATTGGTCAAGATTAAAATTTCTAACCCGAAATTTTTAGTGGGTTGGGCCAGGGTCCAGTGATATGAAGCTGCCAAGCTACGAACTCTATTCCAACCTGATTATAGCCCTAATTTTGAGGTTGCTTTCTCATATATGCTTAAATCTTGATCTCTGTGATCTTCAGATAGCTCTCATGTCTTGTAAATAGAATACTAAGACACAACATGAATTCTCAATCTAGAATTCACAAGAATGTAATAAAATAAGTCTTGAGCATAGAAACAAACTCGAAATCTAAGACCTAACCGGGCGAAATCGGATACCTCGCCTCCATGTCCGGCTCATCATGGGTTATCGTCCATATATGGACAGGTCCAGAAAACAAGCAAAAAGTTATGGTCATTTTAAGTTGAGCTTGTTATTATCATGTCTTTCCAGAAACAAGTCTGTCAACTCTTGGATATCGGTATGGTTTTGTTAAATTTAGTTATATATACTTTGTGGCACACACCATTTGATTATATCACTAAAACAGACTGTACAATAATCATACAAAACATCACTACAATGACAAAACCAAAGGTAGAAAACTGAAGGTTTTCAATTTGATATCTATGATCCATCAAAATATTCTGCTTACAACTATAGATAGATATTTACAGTGATTCAATAAGATTCTATATCTTAAATTGACCACGAGAAATGGTCAAAGTTAGCAGTCTAGGATGCAGTGCCTTTGGATTCTTGGGTATCTAACTCATGTTCTGCTACCAAAATACAAGAATCTCCTTCCAAAGATGAGGAGGAAGCTGCATTTTTCTTCCTCATGAGCCCTGATTCTTTAGACGAGTTCAGCATTTCCGTTGTACACTGAACATCGGGTGCTATACCAACTTGATCTATGGCATGACGTGCTGGTGATAAGTACTTTGCTACTGTGATAAAAAGAGCCGACCCGTCGTGTAGTTCAGTCACACTCTTCACAACATATCATTTTCACAAGTTAAGATATTAATCATCAAAAAGAACATGTAGTAAAGATACTTTAAAATTGAAAGATTCAAATAATTACCTGAATTTTTCCTTTCCCAAAGGTTCTGTTGCCAATAAGCTTTGCCCTCCCGTTGTCGTGGAGTGCACCTGCCAAGATTTCGCTTGCACTTGCGCTCCCTTCATTTACCTAAATTTTGAAAAGAAAAGAATTGATTATACTTCCAGTCAAAATCATGAAATCCAAATGAAATGAAAAACGATCAACGAAAACTTACAAGCACGACTAGTGGATCACGTGTTAGAGCATGCCCGTTGGTCATGTTGATAGGCAACATGTTCCCATCTCGATCTATCGTGTTTACAAGAGTCTCATCTCCGTCTAGCCATATTTGGGCAACATCAAGTCCAGCTTTGACCAAACCACCCTGCAGATCCAAATGAAGAACAAACTCATATTAGTTTTCTTGTTAGGGAATGTGCAAACCAAACATGACTGAAAGTCTTATAAAAAAGTCAACGTAAGAGTACTTGCCGGATTGTTTCTTAGATCCAAGATGTATGACTCAACACCCTGATTTTCTAATTCATGAATCGCGTGTTTCATATCAGCAGCAGCAGTCTGTTTAGAAGAGTTATTCAATCACTTTAGACACTTTAAGATATGAATCCATGAAGGGACCGAGTTATCATTGACTGTTCTTATTTTTTAATGTAATATAAACCTGAAACTGGAATTTAGCAATTAAGCACCTGAGAGAAGGCTAACAACTTCACATATCCAGTCTTGGACACATGACCGTCTGGAGTTCTATGAGGAATGATGGCACTCGATATTGGAGAAAGCCTAATGAATTCGCGAGGTAACCTAACCTCTCTAAAACTAGAGTCAATGGCCAACTTTTTTCCCTGTAAAAGGCAACATCAGAAACTTAAATTAGGTAGATTCTAAGTATATAAGCAAACGATCTAAATGCGGCAACAAGCGGGGGATTTTGGTGCGCCGGAATCACCCTTGTCAAAATGTAACTAGTTAACATACAGAAAAAGGCTAATGAGCTTACATTGTGCACTTTGACTGTAACACTTGTCCCGACATGACCCCTGAGCTTCTGTGCAGCTGCCTCACCACTAATCCCATTAAGCCTCTCTCCTGGTCGCGAACAAGATTAATAATATGTATAGTATGATATTGACATCATGACATGAATGCAAATAAGCAAATTAAAACTAATACTACATTATTTCTGTTGATCTCCTGGCATACTAGTGAATGCAAGATGAAAAGTATATTGTTCCCGAACAAAAAGTCAAATAGGTAAATAAGGAAATCCCAATCAGGGGTCACAAGGTTAACATACCATTTATTTCAATCAACTCATCTCCTACATGAATTCCGGCTCGAGCAGCCGGACTACCTTCAACACATGATAGTACAATCTGAAACACCAAATTCAAGCTTTCAGTCAGCACCACTCAAAGTAAAAAACACACACAAAAGTAAAATAAAAAATTCACTAAGTTCAGTTGTAGATTAACTTTGAGGTGACTAGCAGACCAAGTTAAATATGTGAAAAAAGAGGATTGAACCACCAACCAGATGACCAGTTTTTGGTTCAGTATTGACAAAGAGACCAACTCCTTGCACATTTCCGTCACTTCCAATTCTAAAACTTTGATATTCCTGCATGTATGATTCATTACTAAACATTATACTTGAGTAGTTCAGATGTCGATCGCATCATGAAAAGAAGAATTAGTTGAAAACAGAGAACTATATGGAATCCTAATATCGGAAAAACTTGTAATCCTGATGACACACACCTTTGGACTTATAATGCGAGTGAAGGGGTCTCCAAGAGTAGAAAGCATTCCTCTGATCTTGCTATATGCCGCATCTGCAGTTCTAAGAGGAAGCATTTCCACCATTGTTTGCTGGAACTTTGAGTCCCAGTCTGCAAAACAGCGGTTTGTTCATTAAAACTCTAAATTTCTCATCTGTGTGAAGTTGTGAACTGTTTGATATCTCTAACAATGCCGATCAAACGCTTTTGAGTATCCTCTTAGGAGTTGAAAGAAGCAAAAATTATAAATTTTACCCTGATGATTAAAAGTTGGATCTACAAAAGTCTCTCTAATTAAACCCCAAGTCTCCACAAGCGTTCGCTGAACAGCATTCACCTGTTAAAACAGATAATCATCTTTTTTTATGCCTCTTATGTTCAATATATTCAACAATAAACTCAAATTCACTAATAACCACAGAAACTTGGGAACAAACTACCAAAAAGCAGAAGCTTAATATAAACCAAATATACACATATATATATATATTTATATATAAATAAAAAGGAAAAGATGATGAAACAAAAACCTCATGAGTCCGAGAAGCCGGGAATGCAATAGTCATAGATTCGGCCAAAGCCGGAGAATCCAAACACAAAGAAACTGCAGCAGCCATCCCAATTAAAGCTTTAGCAATGGACCTAACCAAATTCTTATTAATAACTTCAACTGTTTCTTCTTCATTTCCAACTTGTGGGTCGGCTTTTTCCTTACAAGGTAACGCTTGACCTTTTATTGACGACACTTTACACTTACTATGATAACCACTAAAATTTGAACAGGAAAACCTGTACTTATAGCACAGAATGGAAGTTGGTCTCTGAGTGTTTTTAGATGAAACGGAACAAAGTTTATTATAAAGATCAAGATTTGGCCTGCTAGAGAGAGTATTCATGGTTTGGAAATAACACAGCAACAACACAATGATCTGTCAAAAGAGGGAGATGATTTGGCAGGAAGGAAGTATTGTTGCAGATTTTTGGGAAAGGAATAAAGAAAGTATACGGGATCGATTGATATTTATGAATCTTTGTTTAAAACAAAGTTTGAAAGATACTAGAAAATGTGAATCTTTTTTGGTTTGTGGTGTTTGAGTCAGTTGCGTGGGTGCAAGTGTTTTTGAAGTTGGAAGTATCTAAACAGCCTCATGTGTTACTCCACGTGAATATATATATGTATATATATATATATATTTGTGGCTTAAAAAATCTGCTGAAATGAAGTGGCTCATATGGAATTTTGAGTTCACAAAATAATCTTTGCTTTTGTAATACAAATTTTTATTATTTGACTGTAACAAAATAAGTGTCACAAACTCACAATGATTTAAGGTAGACCTTTTTATTAAGAAAAGATGCATAAACATTGAATTAGTTAATGCTTTTATCCTGAATTTTTTTCTGAAATTTCACAAAATTCATTTTAAAAAAAAAGTTATTAAACACAATATATTCATGTGTCTCAATTTTTCCTCAAAAACACAATATATTCATGTGTCTCGAAACATGTCTTATAAAAAATAGTTAAACTTTTTTTTATAATTTAAAAAACACATAATATATTATCAACTAATTATACCTCAAGTTATCTTTAAAGAAACAAGTCATGCTATTTTTTCCACTATTAAACCACATGTAAAAATCACCATAAAAGTCTTTGGATACCGCTAATGAATAATATTGACTCCCACCGCATAACATAGTCAATAGTGCCAGAGCTCGAGACTATCATCCTTGGAGTGTTTAAAATAGGTTGCAATCCCTTTTCAAGAACTACAATCTGATCGTTTTAAGTCCCTATTACCAACTATTATTATAAGTTTAAATTTGTGTTTTAAGGTTCCAATTCAGTTCTATTTAGTTGCCTTATAAACTAGTGGTAATAATACTTATGTGACTCATTTTATACTTTATGCTTTATTTCAAGCTGTTTTAGTGAACTTTTGGTATTTAATGGAATGAAAATGTGATTTCAGGTTCACTATGTGTTGGATGGAAGAAAATGGACAAAAACAACATAATGAAGGTCTATGGGAGCTTACGGAAGTATTGCATAAAGTTTGGAGCATAAAAACGAGTAAAATAGCTAATGTTTGGTGAAGAGGGTTGCACCTATTTGAGGTGGTGGGCCGCACTTGGAAAACAGAAGCAAACAAAAGACTTAACACCCCCAGTGGGCCGCACCTACCTATGCGGTGCGCCCCACTGGGAGTCAGCCAGCCCAAGGCTTTTTGCTTGCACTATAAATAGAAGACCTAAACCTGTCATTAGCCCAACTTTGCTTCCTAATCGATTTTAGGGTTTTTTTGAGGTATTTTCAGCCGATCCAAAGTGCTCCATAACCAAGGAATCGTGCTAGGGATTAATCATCATTAGGTTACAATCCTTTTAGCTTTCAATATTGTTTTCGCACATAGATACATGATGTTTTCACATTACCATACTTATGTTGATTTCGATAATATGAGTGGCTAGTTATTTCTTTACACAAACTTGGATGACGTAATCATGTTGTAAGATTATTTGTTATTTTAT
>JAOEHQ010019875.1:0-14711 GCA_025447715.1 Asclepias incarnata
AACAAATGTACATAGATAGTCATATGAACATGTGTAAGCAATTATATAGTGAATGATAAATGATTTTATTAAAATACTCTTTTAATTTTAAAAAAGTTCCTAAAGGTTCCTGACCTTTTAGGGGTTTCTAATATAACCTTTCCCTATATATATATGAAGGCATGAAGCAAGCCGATTTGTGTGTCGGCGATAATATACAGATTGTTTATGAAAGTTAAATGGTTGGTCTATTAACTGTACAATTTTTTGGATAAGTTCTGATGGGTGTTTTGTGTTTTAGTGTAGCATTATTTATACAGCTGTAAATACTATATGATACGAATAGGAATTTGTCGACCTCTAACCATGGAAGGGAAATGGCCACATTACGCAGAAAAGAATCCTGTTTTTAAAAATGGTATGTACTTCTCGTGTTGTGTTTGGCTATCTTTTGCTTATAATAGAAATTTTCTAGTCATCATTGTCTTTAATTTGTTTGCTTGTGCATTAGATTTTCTTATTGTTAATTAATTACAAAGTAAGCTTTTCGTCATGCATAAAGAGATGTTATATCTCAAGTGATTGCTTACGTATGTTTCTTATGTTCCTTTGTCAAGTATGATTTATTTGATTTGAGCTCTAGCAGTTTTTAACGTGAAAATTTTGCAATCTTGCCGATAGCATCTTTTTTAACTATTGTTTTGATGTATTTTCTTTTGAAGGATTTACTTTGTTATGCCTCTTTTGTTTCTGCAAAGATTCTCACCTGCTTTGAGCTTTTTTACTTATAAAGCAAAACATTAACAATAGTATGACTATGAACAATGAGTTCCGATTTGTAAGGGTTTTAATTTGAGATACTGATACCCTTGTTGCTATCATCTTTCATTTGAGCTTTCATCATGATTTAAGCTATGATCTCTACACTTTTTTTTTATTCTTCACATGTGTTCTTGAAATCTGACTTTTGCTCTTTGCATTTATAATATCAATAATAAGGAACACTTGTAGGGTGCACAAATGCATAAGTGAGACTTGATGTCACTGAAGCTACATATCCAAACAATCAATGTATTGTCAGATATTTACGGGGAAGAAATATCGTGATATTGTGTAGAATGGTTCAAATATCATATAGTGAATGAAAAATAGGAAGAACACAAAGAGGATTGAGAGAATTTCTTTGACTCTTTATTATTGATTAGTTGAAATAAAATATATGGGAACTCTAAATTATAAGACTCATAAAACTTATCATTTATGTAAGAGAAGAAAAGGTCTTGCTCTTCAGCTAGAAAGCTAGCTCATTGAAATAAAAAAACTGAAATAAATTAATAATCTTAGATTAAAGGAATTGTTGGTTAGGCACCGTGGTGAGACCCTTGTCATTTGAAAGTGAGCCGGTTTGGTCGATTTCATATTGTTTTGTTAATTTATCACCCAAATGGAAAAATAATGATAAAAATCGTTTCTTACTAACATTACCATTGTTTTCATTGATTGTAACCGAGTTTCTTGTAGCCTAAGACTTGCTCTGCGCTTACATCTAAGGGTATGCGATAAAGAGCTCTAATAAGGTTTACATTAAAAGTTATTCATGTAATGATTAGGGCATTAGGCGAAGTAGGTTGTTATTCTAATTTTATCCCAAAATTTCATACAGATTATGTTAGGCACCGTAGAGACACGCTTGTCGTTTATAAGTAGGCTGGTCAATTTCATGCTGTTTCCTTAAATTAATCTAGCAATATACATGTAGAATCTTTAAATGTAAGAGGAAAAAGTTAAAGGCCATTTTCTTTTTGGGTGTATCAATATCTATCATACGAACAGCTGGTAGGACTTATTATAAAAAATTTTCAATATTGAGAAGTTGATATTATCAGGCCAGTGAAGTTGTTTTAGTGTTAAATGTTTTCTACTTGTCACTTAAGATGAATGCACCACAATGTATGCAATATTGTTTGCTCTTTAGGAACATTGTTCTTTGTCCAGAATTGGTAGATTGAGAATTTCAAAGATTCTAGTGGAAAAAAAGGAAAGGGACCAAATGCATTATTAATAATTAATTTATAGCTAAATTAATGAGCAATACTTTTTAGTTGTCGTTATTTGGCCCTATCTATTATTACAACATCTGTGGTGATGGGATCTCTAACTCTGTGACATATGTTTGAGACTTACATAAGTTTGTATATAATTGTTTATCTCATCAAGATTCAGAATAAACTGATCGTTGTTTTTTTATGCAGGACTTGCAATTTCTTTAAAACTTCGTTTTATGTATTTTACTTTACCCCAGGTAGTTGATTTTTAGGTTTGCTTGTGTAAATATAGTTAGCTTTGTAGATAATGGCATCAAAGTGGGTTAAAGTGTTGGACGGTGGTAGTAGGGTTATAGTTGATTCAAAGAGGAAACGAGCATCTCAAATAGTTAGAAGTAGCAATAGGGCTTTGGCTGCGAAACCCAGCCTTACTTCTGTATTGAATAAGTCTGGAAAGAGAAAGAGAGATGAAAGCTGCAAGGCCAAGTGTTGCTTTTCCTCTAGGAAAACTTTACTCGAAAACTACTCAAATTTTATGAAAAGTGGACTACCTCAACGCTTGCTTTTTTCGCAAGATGGTCAATGGAATGATTTCTCCCAAGATATTATAGACCTGGTCAAAGACGGCTTTTTGGCAAAGAAGACATCGATTGAAGTGAAGCATAATGGGCATCATTTAATGTTAAACATCTTACATATGACTGAAATAGATTTAAAAACTGGTGTACAGAAACCTATAGCATGGATTGATGACACAGGTAGCTGCTTTTTCCCTGAATTATATTCTAGTTATGAAAGTCATCAATGCAATAAGTCTGGTGCAAAGAAAGATTTAGAACTTGTTGAATTAGAGTCTTGTATGACTCCTGAAATTAAGTTGCATGTTGAGATTGAACTAAATGGATTAAGTAACCATAATTTGGTGGAATGCGTGGATGAGTCTTATGTCCAAGAGTCTAATGCTAAGAGGGTCAAAGTTGATCAGGAAGTTCATAAAAATAATCAAGATCACAATTTAAATGATATTAGCTATGAACTAGATGGAAAAGCTGACCAATCTGTTGAGAAAATTCAACAGAGTGACGAAGATGCATTATCAACATTTTGCAAAACTGTGGACCTAGAAACTGCCAGAAAGATGTTTCTGAAGGGAATCAATTCAGCCTATAAGGTTGATGTAATCGATGTTAAGGCATGCTCTGGTAATATTATGGAAGCGAGGCTAGATCTTTTTCAGAAGCAGATCGAAATCACGCAAAAGCTTCGTGGAAATGCGAATGTACAGTATGCCTGGCTTGCATCTCCAAGAGATGCACCGTATAGCACTATGATTTATGGGCTCGGACATAATGGGCCAAAACTTGGACAGTATGGGTATGGAGTCCACCTTACAGCTGTCGGCTCTGCCCACAAAAGGTATTAATACGCTTATGTTTCATGTTGTGAATGGTAATCTGTGTTTGATGAACGTACGATAAGGTGCCGACATTTTACTTTTCTGTCTCGTCATGGGAACTATCAGCAGACACTAAATTTTTATGTCACTTTGTATGTTTTTTTGTAGCTGATACTTTATTATTTCTTCCCTAAGATTTTCTGTATTTGAAGTATAATTTACTTTAATGCTCCCGTTACAGTGCTACTATGTGTGATGTTGACGAAAATGGAGTAAGATGCATGGTGTTATGCCGTGTGATATTGGGAAACATGGAAGTTGTCATACCTGGATCTAAACAATTTTATCCAACGGATGAGTGCTTTGACAGTGGAGTTGATAATCTGGAAAATCCCAACCATTATATCATTTGGAACATGAACATGAATACCCATATCCATCCTGAATTTGCAGTCTCTTTCAAGATACCCCCAAACGTTGAAGGTAGTAGTTTACTTGTATTCTTCTTTTTCTTCAGTTGAGGTTCATTATAGATTTTTTGTATTCTCATCTTATTGAAAAATATATTATCCAAGGGCTTGAGTGAAGTACTTTCTTCATAATCAGTAATCACATCTTGAAGAGTTCAGATAGAATTAGGAAAACATAGGAGTGGGTTTAGGTTAGATGGAGATCAATGAGTGTAAGAAGAAAAGTTAAAGTTTGTTGGGAAAGAAAGGGATGCATACTACTTGTATTAGTTATGACGCTGCTCAAGAAAGGAAATATTGCAGATTTGAAGGAGTAAAATGAGGACAAGGAGAGGGAGCACGGTATTCACAGTTAAAGAAATGGAGCTGGCTTACATTCAATTATAAGATAATTCCCACAATTTACAAACCTATATGATAATATAACAGGATTAACAGCTCTAGTATCCTATGAAAGGAATACGACCCTACTATTGTTGGCCTATAACTGTATTTTGATAATGCAGGAAATCTGATTATAGAGGGAAGTAGGGTTGACTTGTCATCGAGGGTAACAACCCACGATCCTCATGGACCCTTGCAGATGGATTCCTCTCCTAGTAAACTGGTGAGTGCATACCTTTAGATCAGGCAGATTATTCACTCTTTGGACAATCTCTAAGTTGTAGGTGATATTTGAGCTTTTAGCTTTTTGTGTTTATTTTACTTTTATTTTATTTTTTATTTTTAGGGGACCAGTAGCCCTCAATTTCAAAGTATCAATGGCATGTCTGTGCAAAAGGTCCATAGTGTTGGATCGAGCACCTCTAGGGCTCCTAATTCTCCTTGGATGCCTTTTACAAAGCTGTTTGAAGCTATATCAGATAAAGTAGCTCCAGATGATATGAAGCTAGTGCATATCTACTATGAATCTCTTAGGGTATGTCAAGACATCACATGTGTCAAATTGTGTTGTGTTTGGAAGTATTTGCTCACTTATGTTGGTGATATTGTAGGGAAAGAAAACTAGTCGGGAAGAGTTTATTAAAAAGTTGAGATCGATAGTTGGAGATCAGATATTAAGGACTACAATTTCTAGTCTCCAATCCAGGGCTTAAGTCAGCTGGCTAATATTACAATTGTTGCTCGGGTAGGACTTTTGATTCTTTTTAGGTTCTGATGTTTGATTAAGTTGAATTTACTGTTACATTGGCCTTTTGTTTGCAGAATCATTTCTATTTGGCGAGGCAGCAGAAAGTTAAGAAGTGAGTGCACTAAATTTTGGGTGGCAAAAAATGATGTCAGTTTGCTTATTGTGTTTGAACTTTGAAAATCTGGGTTTCCCTTTGTTCAATTGGATTGGTATTTGGCCTTTTATTTTATTTTAGATAGGTTAAACTTATATATATAATTGAAGGATTTAATTATAACTATTTTTTTGGCCAATTTGATTAGCATTGAATATGAGGTATATATCTCTCCGGCTGCCCCACAATATATTTGCCAGTATTCATGGGTTATCACTTATCATTCATTCTGCAAAGTGGTTGTCTCATGACTTGTGTTTTGGAGTTCTATGCCAAACTATGGGTTATTGTTTAGGTGAAACTAATCGTGATTTCACCAGTCGTCTTGCGATGATGCGACCTTGACTAGCCGGCTGCAGTTTCACTACTGTGTCAGGTTGACCTTTTTTTTTGCGAGATTCAAGGTAGCTGGGTGTGGAACAAATCATGGTGGTTGTAGATCAGGCCCAAAGTCACTCTCTCTTTTTCTCTTCATCGACTTGAGTGAGCCAAGCCGATGTATGTCAAGGTTGCTTATATCCCCAATGATGTGTATGCGCACTTTCTAGGTGTGTGCCATGCTTTACTATATGAAAATTTAGCTGACCATCAATTCGGTGTTATATATGGCTGGCAATGAGAAAAAAAAAACACATAATTCTGATAATGGTAATTATGTTGCACCTTGATAGAAAATTAAGAACAAAATGATAATACGAGGCATTAGTGGTAGATACATGACAATAAAACACATCCGAAATAGTTGTTGCTTTAAACGAGACAAACACATAATGGGGTATTTACTTCTTAGGTTAGTAAAACATCACCTAATTGTCAAGTCAAAGGGAAAGTGTGATCAGTGATAACTTCTGATATATGTTATCTGCCTAATCAAAAGTCTCGTGGTTTGAAAAGACAAATTTGTCTCTAAAATAGCAGACTGAATTGCTATAATATTGGTGGTTTAGTTTGATTATTTTAATATTATTGTGCTTTATGATCTAATGGTGATGTAGTTGAATTTATTTTAAAGTGGTTATAGACTTATAGCGGCATAATAATTTGGTAGGATAAGATTCAAATTGATTTCCTAAAACCATTTTGGTAGTCTCTGATATCAAAAACCGTATCGCTATCCTGAGATACATTCCAAGTTCAACCATTCGTCTTAGCCAAGGAGATATCCTTGTCTCGTAGGCACTTTTTTGCAGAGTATTTGCGAGACGGATGTCCGGGAAAGTATATATCTTATTTTTGGCTAAAGTTCTATCTTCAAAATCTCGTAGCCAAAAACTAGAAGCCATGCTTTTAGAAACCTAACCTAATAAAAAGCAAGTACCTGAAAATAGTAATATAACTTGTGTATATATCAATTAGATTAGATTAGATTAGATAGGTAAAACCTTCCTTCAACTATGCCTCAACAGCCAAGTCTAACTCGTCTTGTCCTTTGAGGCTCTACAGTTCGTTCAAGTTGCGTGGTTGCAACTGTTTCAAGAATAGTGGTATTAATGTCAGACTTCAAACCTCAATTGTCTAAAAAGCTAGAAGTAACAACTTTTATGCCTCCAACTGACATATAGCCTAGTTGGTTTATGCATTTAAAGGTATTCCGGGGAGCGAACCCAAAGATAACATTATTTATCAGTGTAAATGGTCGATTATGAAACAATCCGAGTGGTCTACATCATTTGATTTGTGTTTCACATGATGGAGGGTTACATGAAAAACAACCTTATGAAAGTGAACTTTTATGTGTTTATCTTTTTCAGGTGGCCAACGTAGTACTGTTTTTCCATGCTTTATTTGGTTTGCATTTTTAGCGTATTCCCAAGTTTATGTTTTGGTTTTGATATCGATTTTTAAGGTCATTCTTAAGTTTTTCACAAACAATATATATAGTAGAGGCCTTTAAAAACACATACAAAAATATGGAATATCCAACAAATTGTAGTTTTGTTAGAAACGAAGTCTTGAGGGTCTTTACCAACTAAATTAGATGCAATTTTCATTTTGAAAGTTATTCATTCTTTTTAGAGTAGTTGTCTTCATGTGATTCCATATATAAAGTTTACCAATAAGTTTTTGTTTTTCGATGGAAAAAGAAAATCACAACAATTTCTTTTGGAAATACTCTTAATGGACTATTGCTAAAGTTAGAGGCCTGTGGAGGCCTTGTCCGACATCACCACTTGCACGCCTTGTATTAAATGTTTTTTTTTTTAATGAGTTTTTTTTTATATAAATATTTTTATTGGTAACAAATTAAAGAAGCTATAGGAGTTATATAGCTAGCTTCTTTTTTTTTTTAATAGCTAACTTCATTAATAAAAGAAAAACGCCAATACAATCACCAATAGGTAAATACACACCATACACCCATGGCTATATACATACTCAAAAAACTATACAATTACAGTAAAGAAAAGCATTTCCAATTCTCCCATGTCAATGAGACATTCTTGGCCCGATTCTTAATCCAAAGGAACCCAAGCGATTTGATAGCCTCCACCACGCGCGAAGTAGACCACTGCAACTCTTTGAAAATCAATTCATTACGAGCCTTCCAGATGCACCAACATGAAAGTAACATGACCGCATGTAGTTCCTTTTTAGTGCTAGAGTTGAGGTCAGCTGTCTCATGAATCTCCATAAGATCAGCATAAATATATAGGGGAAAGTTAGCTGCCCCTTTGTAGTTTGTACAGATACAGAAACTAACTATACAAGATTCTCCATACTTCTTCCATTCTGTAGTTCTAGCTGTTACAACAACAACAACAATAATAATAATAATAATAATAACATCAATGGAAATGAAAATAAATGATTTCTTCTCAGCAGAAATATTATTTCCCATACCATAATATTAGCAAACGGAACTTGTTTGCTACTATTTGCTTTTTATAATAGGGAAAACTTGTTTGCATCCTGCTATTTTCCAACAAGCAGCTAGCCTTATTAAAACTATCTGAACTTGTTAATAAACACTTTTTATGTTCCAAACAACTTGTCCACAATATATAGTACTAAAAGACAACCAATTGAAATAATGTCCTAATTATATAGTAGTACTAGATTTAATTGCTTGATGAACTATTATAATGCCTTTTATACTTTGACTTAGATGACCAAAAGAACAATTATGTTTCCTAAATGATTGGACTATCACATAAACTGGTGGGGTCTAATTATCTACCGAATGTCACTTCTACTTTTTCTTGTCTTTGAATTGGAACAGAACTTTGGGAATTGAGGAAAAAAGAAAAGAAAAGTGAGAGCAAAGAGAAAACAACATAAATGGTTAGTGAGAATGGAACAAAAGTATATATTGGATTATAGAATGATTTGATTAAACAAAAGGCAAATATGTTAATGGGTTCTTGTCAAAATCTGCTCACTCACTTGTTTCCAAAGATTTGTAGGGTACCAAATTAAGCTATTCCTTGCCCAAAGTCATTAAGAAAGATTCAATATGTTTCCTAACTTTTGGTTCTTCATGTCAAGCTATAGCTTTTGAAAACAAATATCTATATATGATGCTCTCTTTTTTTTAATGGATTTTTTCTCCAGCTTTTAGGTGGCCATTTAGCAAAGCTACATTAATTTTTTTTTCGATGGTACGTACGTGATACTTCTGTGTATGATAAAAATCGATTTATGTATTCGATATATATACTTCTATGGTAGAAGTCCTTTTATGATTTAACAATATAAATTCTTTCTATGTAACCAAGACCTTTTGATTATACTACCAATTTTGGAGCAGCTAATTAATACTTGCTACATTAATTCAAATCTTCTAAAGTAAAGATATGCACTCTAATTAGCCTGGAAGGTGATTTGAGCGAGCTACTTTTGGAAGTCCATGTTCGAAAACTATTAATCGTAGAAGGGTTATTATCATATATGGTTTGATTGACGAAAGCGAAAAACAACACTAATAGTTTCTTGCTTTTGTTATTTATTTGAGTATTTATCTTGCTAGAATCACAAGCACGATTACAAAAACTGATAAAAAGGCCACTGTGAGAAATTTTGATTTCTAAAGCCTCGTGTGTAAGAGCAATAAGCAATGCAGATAGAAATTAACTTATCGACCTCATTTGTAATAAATGACACCATTTTCTATCTTTCGATCAGAGAGAAGGCAACGCTAGCTGGCTCTATTTACGTCGAATTGAAGTCAATGATAGAAATTACAGTATTACGTACTATATATAGATGTCAAGAGCCAAAATAAGTCAATAAGATCGAATGTGTTATTTGACGTCCATATATGATACTCAATGCCTTCATAGTTAATTAATTACCTTTGTTTTAATGCACTTTTACTTTCACCGGTTCAATATATACTTGAAATGCAAAATGTAATCTAGTCATGAGAGGCATGCATGACGAGTAGCTTGAGATCTAATGTCTTTCACAAGTGCTTCTAATTACGTACGAGTGGTAATACATGCATGCATATATATATAGTAGTCACCTAGACAAATGTCTACTATTTGTTCGACATCGAGTTGTAATTTATTTACCTTACAATGAGGATCATTTCTCATCTATTCAATCAGCGATTTTCTCTTCAACCTGTGGCATATAGAAGCCATAAGTTGGTGACAAATCAGAACTCTTGGTTGCAGTGGCGGATCCAAACTTTTTGACAAGTGGGGGCTAAAATTTTTTTTCCATCGTTTGGGTCATTTTTTCCTTTCAGGGGTGGGTTCTTTTTTCATTTTTAACCAAGATCAAGTATAAAATATATCAAAATTTAATTGTCTGACTACAAATCGTTGGGTCGGTCTCCCTCGCGTTTAATGCTTTGGATCCGCCTATGCTTGGTTGGATTAGTAATCCCAATATATTGTTCATTCCGGGTGAATGGTCACTAGCTAGTTAGGTGTCTCATGGCCGTCTTTAATTTTGGGTTGGATTTTGTAGATAGGTTGTTGGTTTGTTAATTTCGGGCCTGGTCCCCAACATGGTGTTAGTACCTTGCACGCCATACTGGTAATAGAGATTATGGCCGGTCTTATGGTTAACTGGAAAACACCATTGTTATTTCTTGATAAACATGACCATTAATTGGTGCATCGTGCATATATATGTTCTATATATATGTCGTGTAAACCAGAAATGAATTATAGCTGCTCAATCATCATTGCGGTCGAGTCGATCTTCTGTTTGTTTTTTGGTATGTTCAATAAAGATTTTGCCGTTCAACAAAAAGTTAAACATATATTGTACTCGATCTCAAAGTTCTTCTAATTAAACCGACTTCTTCTTGGCCACAATATATGCATCAACACTTGCAACATAATTAATTTATTTAATTGTTTCTCTCATATATATTTGCACGTACGTGTTTAACGTGATCGAATAAAGGAAGAGGAATTAAGAGCCACAATAATTCAATGGTTTGTTGGAGAGTGGAGGTGGTTGCGGGTTATGCTTTTGATGATTGTATAAAAGAGAGAATGAAAACAAAAAATGTGATTATTATTAATTAAATAATTAGTAATAAACTTAAGGTGACAAAATGACCTTTTTAGAGAATCACTTATAAGATGCATATGATAATTATTGTTTCCTTCAACATTACTTTAATAAAGGCAGGGGTACATTTTTAGACAGAAGAAGCAAGTAAAAGAAAATAATCTAAAATTGAAATCATTCATCTAATATATATAAGCTCTGAAATAAATATTTTCGTCACTTAATTACTTGAAATTCTAAGTAGACCGTACGTACTCAATACTAGATGAAATTACACTTGTTTTTATTATGTACGTGATTGAGCAAGCAATCGTAGGTTCCCAGGTTTTGGGATAAACGATATCTATACATGACAAGGGTATATGATGTGACATGCATTAATCTAGACAACAAATTGGTCGATGTGGTTGCTCAATTTAGGTTTTGCTGTCTTTGGCCGGATACAGAGGAATGAATCGGTAGTTACTGGCCTCCAACGTCAAAATCTGGGTTACTCTTCATGATGATGTCAAGATCCTTTCTCTTTTTTCGGATCTGGAGTAGAACTATTAGACACTTGATCACATTTGGTCTTTGGGTCTGCAGTTGGTGATATAAAAATAAATAAATAAATTGTAAGGAACCCTTTAATCTTTTGTAATGCATTATAACTGTTCAAAACAAGGTGGAGGATAAAACCTCTAAATTCATGTAATTAATTTTTACTTGATGAACAACTCTTTTTTTTTTCTTCAAAATTTACAAATATTTACAAAATGACATTCATAGAACTATAAAATCCATAACTTATAGGTTAATGAGAATTATCACACATACTACAAGGACCAAACACCTGAGTGATGGACAACTCATTCTCATTATCACGAGGAATAGCTATGCTAAAAACATACCAATGTCACATGTTAAGTTGATAAAACGTATTCATGGGTGTACTCGATTATCAAACAATCTGGATAAAATCTCGAATCGCGCTAAGAACACTTTCAGGAAGTAGTAATTTGACCAAAAAATGGGAAGGGTTACGCGAAACGTACAGTACGTCAAATGATTCAAAGTGCTACTCAATAGTCGAATCAAGAGTGTTTTGTAATTAATTATCATTTGCAATATATAGCGTTCCCAGATAATAAACTTATGATGTTGAAATAAAAAGAAGTTTTATAGGCACATAAATCTTATACATTTTTCACATAGACACTCAAGTTGGTTGATAGTTGACGAGATACAAGTGGCAACCGTTGCTTAGGTAGCTAGGATAGGACAAACCGTTTCGATCTTCTTCGGCAAGTAAAGTGGTCAATTCGGTCTGACAAAAAAATCGTAGACTCTGTACGTAGCTAGCGAGCACAACGTCCATCCAATGTTTTAAAAATCGGATTTTTCGTCGAACTGGTAGTCAACCGCGAGAGGTCGAACCGGCCGGTTCAACCGTTTGTTTGTGTTTTTTTTTTTTTATAAATGCTATTAAACTTGTTACAATCCATTCAAAAATTCTACAAATTAGTTATAATCCAAAGAAAATATATGTTTTAATGTTCACAAACAACTAAAAATAACATTAAAGTATACACATCAATACATCATCATAAAAAATTAAAAACAAAAAAAATTTTTTTAAAAAAAACAAAAAACAAAACCGGCCGGTTTGAACAATTGAACAGGACCGTTAAAAAACCGGGTTTAAAAAACCGGTCACCGGTCGAACCGGCCGGTCCGGTTTTTAAAACATTGCGTCCATCATTTATCATGTTTGAAATCCGATCAACTTTCTCTTAGGTACTACGTGTACTCTGGACCTCTTAACTAAAATCACCTCAATTTACATAATATATATAAGTACCGACACAAAACGATCTATAGACTAAACATAAAATTATTTATAATTAATAAGGGTTTCTAATCTGTGCCCACTAGACACATATAACATATTAGATTGGATTAAATGATGTTAATATTTCTTAAAATAAAAAAAATTTCATTTGAAATTAATAAATTTAAGGTTTAATAAATCATTATTTACTTTTTTTATTTTATTTTTAATTTTAGAAAATTATAGCTCATTTGATGCTTCATAACATATGTTTAGTGAGCATATATTAGGAAAATCCTTTTGTAATACAATGACAAAAGTTTTTTACTTCATATATCCTTAAAATTGATGCAACATCTTAAAATTTTCATCAAGTTTGTATTAGAGTAGTTAATTAGAACGGAAGTATGTAAGTCAATTTTTTTTGTCGCAATGATTGAAAATAACAAGCATACTTTTTCATAGACATGATGTTTTGCAATAAAGTAGTTTTATCTTTCTCTTAAAAAGTGTCCAATCTACCATTAGATTATGTGCTTTATAAAAAAAAGGTAGTTTTTAAAATTTGGATCTGATTCGATCGGTTCAATATTAGCATTAAGTATGAGACGAACACAATAATCTTAAGAGAAATAGAATGAATGATTGAACGCGATATTTGGGATAGGTGTACAATATATACAAAATTATATGCATTATCTTATCTACTCGAATCCATTTATAATTTATGTATAATATGCGGGTTTTGCTAACTATTGTCTCTGACAAAACCAACATTTATACTTCGGGTGGGCCAAAACTAGACAACGAGTAATAAAAGCTAAAGATTATTAATAAAACAAGATAACAAAATAAAAGAAGAGATTACAATAAAATTTGTTCACACAATTATTAGAAAGTTTTAGATGGACTCAAGTCATTAAAATCATCTAAAATTGAATCTAAACGTACTAAAAGTCTCGGATATATATATATATATAGGAAAAAATTACTTTAGCAACTCCTAAAAGGTCAGGAACCTTTAGGAACTTTTTTAAAATTAAAATTAAAAAGATATTTTAGTAAATTCATTTATAATTTACTATATGATTGCTTACACATGTTCATATGACTGTCTATGTACATTTGATCACCAACTATCTCATGAAACATTTATTTACAAAATACTTGCATACATATTCTCGACTTGCATACATATGCTTATAGCATTATTCATGCACATATGCTCATAGAATCCATATATTCACATAATTGTATAATGGATCCATGTCTCTACATAATTGTAAAATTCAAAATTGCACCTAAATAACTCAAAAAACAATCACCATGTAAAAAATAATCAATGGTTGAGATTGATTTAAAAAGTTTAAAAGGGTTCCTAAAAGTTCATAACCTTTTAGGGGTTCCTTAAATAAAACAAGCATTAACAAATGAAACAATCTTTTTTTTTAACTGAAAATTGTTGTGCATCAGTGTATATGCTTGTGCTCTATGAATCTTCGTGCATCAGTTGTATGATGATCCAATGGTCAAGATCTTATCCTATTTGTTTTACTTTAATAATTGTTTTACGATAACCAGCCCCTCTATATATATATATATATATATATATATATATATTCATGTACAATATATTTATGTGTGTATGAATATATGAAACATATCTCTTAACTCATAGGTCTATCTTTAGCAAAATTCATGCTTTAAATAGATTTGGTTATCGAAATCAATTTTTGTTTAACAATTGAGCTTTTTGAGTTGCGTTCATGTAACACCCTATTTTATAAAAATGTGGATTCAAAAAAAAAATTTAACATAAAACATAACTCCGTCAAGTAAAATGCGGAAGCGACGTTTAAAAATCCCAATTGATTCCGTGACGGAATCATAAATACCAAAACGGTGTTACATGACACGTATCATCACAATAATTAAAGGAAGCCACAATCAACACAATAAATGCCAAACGGCTAAATGACAAGTCTACTCAAGTAAAAGCAACTACGGGTAACTAAAGCCAAACACCCACTAGCTCCAGTAATAGCTACCCCACTCACATTCAAGCCATCAACTCCATTCAACACCTAACCTGAGGGCACAACACATTTCCACAAAACAAGTATTAGCTTAAAAAGCTAAGTAAGACAACAAGTTAGAACAACAATGGATTGTCAATTAAATCAATTTAGAAATCAACTCATGCATACATATAGGCACAACAACAATATCAACATAATCTACTCAATTAGAATT
>JAOEHQ010019886.1:0-36089 GCA_025447715.1 Asclepias incarnata
CACTTAAAGAAGAAAGGTGAAAAGAAGTAATTACATGGTGGTTAACGTCTGCTGTGAAGGTGGTAGGCGGCGGCAAACGCAGTGGTGGTGGCAAATGCAGTGATAGTGGTGGTTGGCGGAATTAGCTATAGTGGTTGGAAAGGGTTTGGAGGTTTGAAAAAAGTTTGAAAACTGAAAAGTGGGATTAGGATTGGAATGGACTCCTTAGAACTAACAAAAACGGGGGTTTGCTTATGTTTGACCAGTTCAATACCGGTTTGATCCGGTTCCGGTCCGAACGGCCGGTTCAGGCGGTTCAAACCGGTTCACTATCAGGTATCCAACCGGTGGTTATTGAACAGAAATTCTTAAAAATACTGGTTTAACCGCCGTTCGACCAATTCAAAAACATTGCTTAAAAAGTTATGATCTGGGTCACCATGATTCTTGATTCCGCCACTGCTTGAAGTGCTATGTTTCAACTCTTTCCCGTAACAAACCTTATTAAAGAAGAAGTAGAAATGTAGGATATGATACACCGTGCATACCAAACAGCATAGAACCCATCCTAGTTTTGGTGCATCTAATCAAATTGTTTGGCATGCAATATTATCCAAAGTGGAAAATGGTTACCCGTTTATTGCACCATAGAATCTTATCCTTAACGAAAATCAACCGGTTTGGATCAAGTAGTTAGAGCCCTTAGGCTAGGGGAGGAATTGAAAAACTAAGTTAGGGTATAAATTAGAAGTTGATAAAGTGAAGGAAAGGAAAATTAATAAACTATATAAATTAGGAGTGAAAATTGAAATTTGAATTACACGAAAACCGATGAATCGATTTTATTTGAAAGTTAAATTGCACAAAAATCGGTGAATCGATTATATATATATATAGAGAGAGAGAGTAAATGATTAATGGATCTAAATTTACTTAAATAGCTGTGCAAATTCCAAGTTTTGGTATCAACATTGATATCATAACGAATTGAAAGAGTATATATAACACTACAATCAAGTTTTGGCATCAACATTGATACCCCCGAAAACAAATGTGCTTGGCTAGAAACTTGAAATGAACCGATTTCCCACCAACGACCTTCTCCACCGAAGAAACATAACACTACAATTAACAACCTGTCCATTATGCAACAATCACGAAGAAACCTCAGAGCACCTTTTCTTAATGTGTCCTTTTGCTCGCAATCAATGGACATTTATCCTTGCATGGTATAAACTTCCGCTTATCCAACCGACTCACATCAGAGAGCTGTTTGAACTCCATGAAAAGCCACGCCAATCGATCCAAAGACGGCCAAATACATCAATCTAATCATCCTCTCTTATATTTGGCATATTTGGAAGATCCAGAATGATCGTATTTTCTCAAACAAGCCCCCATCGATCCGATATGACATAAAGGAGATCAAATCCACTAGTTTCCTCTGTTTGACAAACAGAATGAACTCACCCTGAATCAAATGGACAAAATGGTCTTGCTTTAGTTTTTAAATTCCATTCTCATATTACTTGTAATTATAAGCTTGTACGCTTTTTTTCTAGCATCTTGCTAGATAGTATTATTTCATCAATAAAGTTTGAATGTTAAAAAAAAATATAAAATAAAAAATAATAATAAAATTAAATTAAATCAAATCCTTATAATGGTTTGTACTTAATTTGTATATATAAGAATGTACGTAAATTGGATGATATATAGTATCAAAGAAACCTTATGTTTTAAATAACTTAAAAGTACAAAGCGGTTGTTTTAATTCTTAAAATAAAAATAAATATTATTATAATACTCATGAGATTATAAAATGTAGTTTCATTATTCTATGTGTATTTATGTATATATTGTTTGCCAGCATTATTTATTGAACCGTGCTTGAAGGTTCTTTGATTATAACTCTCTGTTATACCATAATAAGAGTCAGAATTTTCAAACCTTTTACTCATACTATTACTTTCTTTTCTTCACGGTCCAAGTAGATACGTACGATTTTTTCTTCGAAAATTCAATATTCAAATTTTGCTTATTATCTTTTAAAATCTATATATACTCATTTCATTTTCTCATATTAGTCGATCAAAAACCAATTAAACACACACACACACACACTCACATACAAACAAACAGTCTAAGTCGATCTTCAAAGTAAAAAGTACGTACAAATTAACTCCAATTTCATCAAATTCCTACACCCATGCAACGTTCAGTTTCTTCAGCCAAGAATGTCTACCGCAACCTCCTTCAATACCAAAAACTACCAACTAATGCCGCCATTGTAACACGGCAACAACGACCCCCATGTGACGTGTTCATTAACCATCGTGGGATCGACACAAAGAAGAATATCTCTGGGCTTTTATATAATCATCTAATGAGCTTAAGATTAAGGCCTTTCTTAGATAGTAAAAACATGAAACCTGGGGATAAATTGTTTGATAAAATTGACACTGCAATAAAAGGATGTAAAGTTGGGGTTGCCGTTTTTTCACCGCGGTATTGTCAATCTTATTTTTGCTTGCATGAATTAGCTCGTATTATGGAGGCTAAGAAGAAGGTTATACCAGTTTTTTGTGATGTTAAACCATCTGAACTTAATGTTAGGGACCTTTGGAGGTGCCCACCACATGAACTAGACAGGTTTCAATCCGCTCTAGAGGATGCTAAATACACGGTTGGGCTAACCTTCAATTCAGCAAACGGGTAAGTACTAAACACCCACTTCAAATACGACTCGATCGATATCTTTTTCTTTTCTCTAACAAAATCAAATTTACAAAACGAAATATATTCACGTACATGCAGTCATATATCGGTCATTAGACACACAGATATCGTTGATTTGGTTCAATTGCATTACGACTGGCCTGGCCGGACGTGCATTTGGCATAAATGAGTATATTGCATGAAGTATATATAAACAATATGCATAAAAATGGAAGAGTTTTGTTGAAATAAATAGATGTTGTTATTTATATAAAAAGTGTGTAAATTGAAAAAAAAAATTAAAAAAAAAAGAAAGATCATGGATGGAATCTAAAAAAGTTGGTCAAATTTTTTTTTTTTTTTTTTCCATACGCATGCAAAAGCTCGTCGACCGTTTTCATTTTTACGCCGAAGCAAGATGATGCCGATCAGGCATGCCGAGGCTGTGCCTATCTCAGCGTCCACGCCGAGGTTGATGCCGAAGACTTGTACATTACAAGCTAATACCAAGGAAATGCATGAAAACCATCGATAATTCTAAATAACATTACAAGTTACCATGCATTTATATATATATATATATATATATATATATATATATAAATATATATATAATCACATAGTATAAACGCGCAATATCTAATATTTCTTAAATTTGTATAATGTTTCTGGTTCATAACAATTTTGACTAACAAAAGATTTCTTCCATGAATGCAGAAACTGGCCAGAATTTTTGACGACTGCGGCCGAAGCGATCATCCAAAACCTGATAGAGGTTGAAGAACAAGAGATAGAACAAGAGAAAGAGCTACAAAAATTAATCAGCTCTTAATTGAATGCAAATATTGACAAATAAAATAACCATTCATTTGTTGTACAATTTCAACAACTACTAATTTACCTCAATTTTTTTTAATTTGGATATAGTAAAAATAAAAGCCATTAATTAATTGATTCATTTAATTAATTTTTTTGTAATATCCATACAAGACTTTAATTTGAAAATTCAAATTCAAAGTCTTGATTTGGTTTGATTCTTTTTCCTTGATTCAAAGTTGTAATTCTTTTGTTTCAATTCTTTGTAATATCTTCAATTCAATAAAATGCTGAAGTGTTAATTTGTTACTGAGCTAATTAAATTGATTTCATTAATTATTCAACTGATTCTATAGTTGTACGTAGATCTCAATCCGTCGGAAAAAAACATTAAAACCAGTTAACTACTGGAGATTGTCAACAAAAATATTTCCTTACGAATCAAACAAGTTCGTTTTTATCTTAAATGTTATATATATAGAATTAAGATTTAAAGATATATCTAAAAATAAACGGAGCAGGTCTTTCTGATTAGGTTAATAGAAGAGAGGACGAGTCTTTTACTTAAATGTAAGCCATCTAAATAGGTATATATTTACGTAACCGTTTCCAAACAATTTATCTGGCAACCCCAAATTATTTAATTATATAAGGGTCTTACTAAATACAGCCTTATGGGTTTAGGACTGTAGTTAACGTACATAAAATAGTTGTATACTTACCATAAAATTCAAGGGTACGTGAGTTTTTGATATAAAAGGTACAACTTTTTTATGCACGTTAACTACAACCTTTAAAGCTGTATTTAGCATTCTCCATTATATAGTTATAGATTTGAATATTACGAAACCATTTGTAAAGACATCAACCAAATTTGACAAAGTTATCAGAAAATCTCTTATCTTATATATATGCTATCACTTCCAAAGATACGAATAGAAATCTTTGACACATGCATCGTCGGCATGTAAGATAATAATAATATATGTGTAAGATAACATATATCACCTACAAGCTAGCTGGTATGATTTGTTTCTATATTTGTGGTGTTTGTTTGTCGGTGCCATGACCATGATCATGCAACATTGCAAAAGAAAACTTTCTTTGAGAATAATCACAATTTAATATATATGATTCAACTAAATATATAACTATGCATATATATTTTTCATAACATTTAACCATCAGATGATTGCCTAGTGAAAGTACTGAACCTGCCTCTCCCATAAGAGATGCAGGTTCGACCCTCCCAAGTATATTATGTGATGACCATCTACATAAAACGAAGGTTCCATGTGTGAAGGTGTCCATAAAATAAGTGACTCAGGTTCGAGGCTTGCCTCAACTAATCCCATGTGATGGTTTAATCTTGCATAATGAACTGGTGTACTTAGCCTTATAGGGTGGCAATATATGTGTAGGTACCAAAATCGGTACACAGGATCAAAGGTTCCTGCCATCATACCCTTCTTTATATTTTTCATAACATTTTTCTATATAGAGGAGTAATCGAGGTGAAAGGTACGTGCAGGAAAGAAGGGGATTATCGCTCCGGCTAGAGATCGAATAAAAAGCAGAGGGAAAAGGGAGACCGGAGACGACCGAATCACAATCAAAAGTAAATGGAATTTTGTTTTTCCATCCTGTTAACGAACAAAAACGAACTGCAAATTAATTAACTAATATATAATGAGAAACTTTACGATGTAAAATAAAAGGTATAAAATATCAACATTTTTATAAAAGATTATAAATAGATTAAAATTTTTTTTTCTAAATATCATACAAATAAAAATGCATGAATATAAACGCAAACGCTTACGAACAAAATATCAAGCATTCACGGACAATTTGTCGAACGTTCACAAACAAACAAGAGCTATATTTATGTTCGTTCATTTAACTAAATGGATGGATTTGTTTTGTTCATGTTTGTTTATCTAAAAATTGTTCTCATTTATAATCCTGATATGCGTGTTCGTTGATTTGAGTTATACTCCATCCATCTCAATTTAAATGTCAGAGTTTGACTTTTTGTGTCCTTTTGTTTTAACTTTGACTGTAAATAATTTTGTTTGTGTTATATAATACTTGATGAAAATTTTATCAATGAAAATATATTTAAAACTCAATCCATTCATATATATTACATCAAGTCTTATATAACACAACCAAAAATATTTACGATCAAAGTAGAAAATGAAAAATCTAATAATCCAATAAGTTAAACTAAGACATCTAAAATGAAACAGAATGAATACTTGCATTCAGTTAAATTATTATATATATATTATTATTACTAGAAATATACCCACGCGATGCGCAGTGGTTGGTAACCGATTTCGTCGACCGTCGGTTCCAGATTGCATAAAACACGGGTATATAAAAAATGTGTTTGTTATTGTTGCCAGAATATTTAAAATTGATTATGTAAATTAATTTAAATATAATATATAATTAATTATTATATAAATAATATAAATATAAATATTAAATGATATTAAATGATATGATAAATAAGGAAATGTTTAGACTTTTTTAAAAATTAAGACACCCTTCAAATGCATTATAAGATAGTATAGATTATAAGTATTATTTTATAGGTCTGATTGGGTTTGATTTTTATTTTTCATTCTTTACTGTAGTCCCTAGTAACAATAATATAGATTTACAAACTTCATACATTAATAGTAATGCTTTACTTTTTAATTTGATAATTTGTTTATATATACATTTTTTTATTCAATTGTTACAATAGAATTATAAACATCAATTGGAATTTTATAATTTCTTTCAATTGTTAGTGATTAGTTGAACAATAAATTATATCGTGTTTCATATATTATGTGTCCTAAACATTCATCTGCTAGTCAAAAACAGAAAATGAGGAAAGCGGAAGAAAAGTTAGTAAAGTCTTAAGTGGGGGCTCTCAATAAATTTTCACAAAAACGACCTCAATGTTTTGATGTTAATGAAAAACATGTGGATACAAATGTGAATTTTAATCCTATATTCATTTGCTACTAAAAATTCGAGGAGAGCGTTTTGTTTACATATGTAAATTTTACTAATTTGCCACAATACTTAATTTATTGAATTATTGTTACCCTCTTATCATCTATTATTGATTTTATAATATAATTTATCTACTATTATTTTAAGGGTCTATTCTTTTCTCTCGCCCCGGGCCTCGAATTATTTTTGCCATTCTCAGATATGGCCCTGTATACAGTGGCGGATCTTAACTTATTTAGTAGGAGGGGTCGATAGTCACAGGATCTAGAAATAACACTAAGAAAAATAATCAGGGGGACCGAAAGTCACAAGGACCCAGAAATAACACTAAGAAAAATATTTTTTTGAATGAATTACGGATAAAATACACTACTGAGCGAAAAAACGGAGGGGGCCAGGGCCCCTCAAGCCCCTTAAAAGATCCGCCCTTGCCTGTATAACGTGACATTTACACTAAGGTTTTTTGTCCGTGCTTATTTGACAACTTACTTTTCATTTTGCTCCTTACGTGGCTAAAGTTTTTTCCTCCATTAAACCAAAAAGAATGTTTCATGGAATGAGAGCTCCACATATATTCTCAAGAATTTTGATATTTCGAATACAAAAAGTAACAATCAAAGAATGTCTTCTCAAGCTGAAACTAATAAAAAATAGTTTTAAGCAAGAAATTCTAAGATCACATAAGAACCAAATGATGAAACAAAGAACTTACAAAGTCTCTACAAGGCTATAAGAAACTCAGCCTGATCCTCAGACTGAGTATCTTCACAATCTGGGAAGTCAGCTTCAGCAACTGACCATTCAGTTTGAAAAATAAGTACTCCCTCCGTTTCATTATATGTGTCATGTTTTGACTTTTCAAAGTCTATCTTTTAAAACTTTGATCTTAAATATTTTTGTTTGTGTAATATGATATTTGATGGAAATTATATGAATGGATTGAGTTTTAAATGTGTTTTTATTGGTATAATTTCCATCAAATATTAACATACATAAAAATATTTAAGGTCAAAGTTTAAAAAGTCAAAACAGGATACATATAATGAGACGGATGGCGTAATTAATTAACCTAGGAAAGTCCAAAGTTGAACTTTGTGCATCATAGAAACACCTGATCCATATTAAAGTCGTCTTCTAAAAGAAAAAGGTGTCATAAATGTGGAAGGTTTGGACACATAGGTCCAGGATGATTAGCAACTCAAAAAATATTAAGAATTTTAGTCCAAACAAAGAATGTGATAATGTTGATATGAAAGTTCCTCAACCTAACATATGCAACATTCACTGTTAGCCAGTCTGCTGAATCCACCCCTTAGCGGTATTTTGTGTGTTTTGTGTAGATTGGCTCAAGATGGTATTTGTATAGTTTCAGAAAAAAAATTGTGCAGTGAACGTATTAAACAAAAAAGGGGTATTTTAGTCTTTTTTATGTTTTGTAACCAAATGTCATTTGTTAATAGTTACTTTTATACCAAGTTAATAATTAGTAATTAAACGTCATTGCCCGGATGGCCGGATTTGAACCCGGGACCTCCAGAGAGACAAAGTCAAAACTTTCTTTGTGGACCATTAGACCAAGAGCTCATTGGCAATCTTTATTCTCTTTAAATGTAAAGCTACGTGAGAAGGAATGGGTTAACAGATCAAAATTCAATTTAAGTTGTGTGTTTTATGAGTTAGTTGGGTTCTCTCTATTGAACCCTATCTTTATCCTATCACAATTAGCGATGTAAACGAACTAAACGTTCAGCAAACAGTTCATGAAACGTCGGCGGGAAGTTCGTCCGTGTTCGTTCGTTTAGTTAAATGGGAGAACATGAACACAAAAATCCGTTTGTTCGTTAAACGAACGAACATGAACATAGCTCCCGTTTGTTCATTTATGTTCAAGAACGTTCGATAATATGTTCGTGAACGTTCGTTCGTTTATGTTCATGAACATTCTTTCGTTTATGTTCGTGAACGTACATTCTTTCTTTTATGTTTGTTTATAAGTAAATATAGTTTTCTCCTTATGGCTATACTATATATATTAATTAATATATAATCATCCATAATTTAGAAAAAAATTTAAATATAAATACTTCTTTTACTCAAATTCAAAGATATTTTCATTTTTAAAAGTTTTCATCCTATCTACCACCTGTCTCCCAAGTTCTACCAGCCTCCTTGCTTTTAATTCCTCAATTAGTAAGTTTTATATATGATTTCTTTTTGTTTATTTTGTAATATTAAATTTGAATTCTAGTACTTATAATTATATGTTTGTTCATTAGTATTCGTTCGTGTTCGTTCATTAGTATTCATTTGTTTGTGTTCGTTCAATTCGTTTATGTTCGTGAACATTCGTTCATGAACACAGACAAACGAACATGAACAAGCCAATACTATTAATGGACGAACATGGACACAACTTTATGTTCGTTTATCCGTTCGTGAATCGTCTGTTAATTTAAACGAACGAACACAAACAAAGTCTCGTTCGTGTTCGTTTGGTTCGTTTACAGGCCGAAAATCACATAAAAATCAACAAGATTTCAGTCTTAATCAACCTATAACTTTATCGAAAATGTTAACATATAACATTAATTTTATCGAAAATGTTTCCACAGAAAAAGACTTTCATTTGATATTGTACAAGATAAAAAGAAGTATAACGGCCGACTGTGATAAGTTTCCATAGAAAAGGACTGTCATATGATATTTGTACAAGATAAAAAGAAGTATAACGGATGAAAATCTAAAAGGGATGAATAGTAAGATAAGGTTTTAAAAAATGAGATAACATATATGCTTTTGATAGCATTTACCTTAAGGGTTAAAAAAACAAATTTATAAAATATATTTATATTTTTGTTTTTCCAGTTATTTTAAACACACATATAGTTTCTTATTTACCTTTAAAACACTTAACTTAAGTACTAGTAGTACTCAACATTTTCTTTTTATAAAATTGATGAGTGTGACTAATTTGATAAGTCTAAATATATCTCTAAAAATTTGGTATTGACACATAAAAATCAAATGTTAAGATCAAGAAATAGATTGAGTTGAATCAATATGCCAACACCAATTATTTAGACATGTGTTTATACTTACTAAATTAGTCACGTGTAATATTACTCAAGGTTTTATTGACTTTCACTTTCTTAGTTTTTTCTTTCTTGCATCTCTTTCCTCATCATCAAAACCTTTATAATTAATTTCTAATGTGGCGATATTTTGGAGATCACTTTGTACGTTGATTTTTTTTAATGGAGATTGGTTTTAATAAAAGTTCGGTCTCAAAAGGAATAAATATAAACATCAGTCTCTATTCTTAAAATAAAAATGCCAATTTTTTGGGTTACATTTTGCTTTAACATAAATTCAATTATTAAGGATTTGAGATGAAATCGTCATATGAAAACTAGCAAAAGACCTGTGTGAATGGTAACAAAAACTAAAAGTGTGGCCGTGAAAAAAACTTTGTAAACTTGAATTGCAAACATATTTATTGATTAGAGGATTTGCATTAACGATATACTAGAAATAATACCCGCGCAATGCGCAGTGGTTGATGGTTGGAATTAAAAGATGATGGTGTCCGGCAATCGGCTTTGCCGACCGCCGGCTCTAAATTGTCTAACACATGTATATAAAATTTGTATTTGTTGTTATTGATAATATATATATATATATATATATATAATATAACATAAACATTAAATGATAAGTTAAAAATGGTAATGTTTAAAAAATTCAAAATTTAAGACACTATGTAAATGCTTTATAAGGTAGTATAGATATAGAAAAGTGAAAACAAAACCATTTAAGGTCATATATAAATTCAACTTAATTATATAATTATGTTGTAGAGATAATATGGTTATAACATTCTCATTTTAAAATCAACTCTAGTAAATAGATCAATAATAAATATACATCATTCATTACTTAAATATTTTCCATATATATTTAGTATTTAAAAAAATTTAAAAAGTAAGACACCTTACTTTTGCTTTATAATATGACTTGAAGATTACCCACGCAATGCGGCGGGATGATGGTGACAGCGTCGAGACGTGAGAGGTGAGTGACGACTGCTTAAATTTTTTTTTTTTTTTTTTTTTTGAGAAAGTTGGAAGGCTAAATGTTTTATAATATATTATAAAAATAATAAACATGCATTAAATGATATGCTAAATAAAAAAATATTTAAAATTTTTAAAATTTAAGACATTAACCATTTGGTTTATAAGATAGTATAGATAATAGAGATAATTCTTACTTACAAAAAGTGTCCCTATAAATGTTTAATATATGAAAATTTTGAATATATAATTTTTATATATTGATTATCATGTTATAGATTTTTTTATAAGTTTTAAAACCCGTCTGATATATACATACTAGTCTTAATACTCGTACGATGTAAGGATTAACTATATATATATATATATATATATATATATACCGTACGATTGATTTTACTTTTTAAAGAAAAGTAATATTTGAACATGTTCAATCACATGCATTTGATATCTCCAATAGTAGCCTAATAGCGAAACATATGTATCATAAAAGTATTGGTCAAAATCTAATATTACTTTTAATATTGGTAATGGTATCACCTAACCTAAAGTCATGATAGTGAAAAATGGTTTGTGTTGTTTTAAAATTTTCAACCACGTCTAATTAGATTAGTTAATGAATAAAAATTAAATAATAAGTAATATTAAATTATAAATTAGAAACATAAATATAATATTATTATTTATTTATTATTTTAACATATCTTATGTATTAGAATGAATAAGTTTTATTTATATCTTTATTTTTATCTTTATATATACTAAAAGACAACTGACCTAACTACTTATTAACCAATCATAACTCTCAATTTTTTCAAATTAATCTTTGCTTATGTCATCATTTCAAATTGAATTTCATAATTTAAATTTATTATTAATAAATTAAACAATTTATTATCATCCGTATATATTGATCATGATAGATAAACTATTAACATATTTACATGTATATTATATTGTTATGTTTATCAATATGAAGATCTTTCTTCCTAATAAAAGAGGGTTCCTATTTAAAAGATTTTTTAAAAACTTGCCAGGTGGCTGCCTGTCCCTTTTTTTCACCATGCCCTTCCGTCAAACGAATTTTTTTTGTCTGACTAAAACTAAACAAAAATTAAATAATTAAAATTATATTACTTTTCTTATTTCTCTCCTTTTCCTCGATATCATCTTCATCAGAGAAATTTTGTTCACGTTTTAGATCCCGAATTTAAAATTAGGGTTGACAATTAAGATCTCTGGTGATTTATTAGATTAGTTATTGAAAATCAAGGTTTGATTGAGATTGTGACGAGAAAGAAGATCATAGAGTATGATGCAAAGAGATTAGTGAAAGATCATTACAAAAGGATTTCTGGTTCTGATTTGGCTATCAAATTAATCTGCACAGGTATAATACATACATATATATATATATATATATATATATATTACTATTTAGATTCATCCTATATATTGTTCAATAAATTTCGTTTGCCTAATTTTTTCGATCTCGAAATTAGAAATTAACTGGTTATTGATCACTATTGTATCATATGTAATAATGTTTGATGAAGTATTTTTAGACTCATCTGTAATCTGTTTTGTGATTCATAAGATATATGTATTTTCTTTAATTTTTGTTTGTCATAATTTTTGCTACAACTTTATTAATTTTCTCCAATTTAGTTTTTTTTTTTTTTAATTTTTCAATGTTAGAGTTCTTAAGTGATGATACAAATATCTAATATCTACACTGATCATATCTTAGGTAACGTTTTACACTTTTTTTTTCTTTCTCACAGGTTGATGACAAATCAACCATTATTGAGATTGCTACATAAAGCATTTTCACTTGCGACCTGGAAATGCTATAGTAGACGCAGCCAACGAGTTTGCGTAAATAACTACTTAAACAACATCCACTCTGAGTTTGGGTAAGCATTTTTGAGGTTCTAACTATAAGATCTGTTTGAGTAGGCAGAGAGAAATAAACTTTTTTGTAAAAAGCTTTTTATGAAGGTTCTGAGCAACAAACCTTCATAAAAAGCTTGAAGAAGGTTCCTTATAACTAAGTTTATTGATTTTTGTTTTTCAATTCATGCCCATGATATTAATTTATGTATTGTTATCCAATTTATTATTTGGGAGGTGTTCTTTTTATGCAATACATGAAAAAATGTGGAAGATTAGTTTATGGGCACTATATATTGGATCAAATGTTTGGCTTCTCAATTATACTTGATTAGGGGTAGAGAATGCTCCTGTTATCTCTTACCTTTTAAATTTTAAATGGATTCTTTCTTTTCTGGAATGTTGGAACTTGAGAGTATGATAAAGTTTTTACCTTCATATAGTTGGAAAAAAAGTTAATTAATGTCATTTTCAGGTGCCGATATTGATCCATTGATACTTTGTTCGCCGTGAAGGTTTGTTTTCTCTTTACCTGCTTCACTTTTAACTTTGTTTTATATGGATTTTTATTTAATCGTCTTCCTGGTCATTGGTTTTTATAGATTGGGTTTCATGGTAAATCTAAAATGACCATTTTGTTTACAAATCTCAAATAAGATCTCCGGTTAGTTATTGGCTTATGCCCTATATCATCACCATTTTATTTCATTACTCTCATTTTTGCCCCTTTGGTCAGTGCATAACTGCATACAGAAGCTATTTTGATGAAATGTTTGAGATAGGCATTTAAGACATTATCGAATAACAGTATAAGTTGCCGTTCTGGTTCCTGATTTGCTTATATTGTTTGTTTTACATTTGAGTTTTTGATCTCCGTTTACTTCCAGTATTTGATTCTATTTTCTTATTTTTATTTCTTTATCAATATTAAGCAATTGCTTTTTTTGGTTGATTGCTTATGCATCATTTTCTTTTTGTAGAAGCAAATAAATCAATCATTAAAAAAGATATGTGGATATTTAGGTGATTTCTTTATGTTGATGTGTTTGCTTAAATATACGTACAGTTGGTACCTCACGTGTCTACTCTTAACGTAAGTCATTTAGCATTTTATATATGAAGCAGGATATATGTTTTGTACACTGATTAATGATCCTCTGTTTGAAGGTCCTTTTGATGGTCTAATTTCAGTACATTTAGTCAATTCAATTGATTAATTAATTGATGCTTATAAGTGAAGTTCCTTCATATGGTCTAATGTATTCCATGCCCGGACTAATTGAAGAAATTACTTTCCATTGCTTATACAGAAAAATATATAGTGTTTCTTTGGTGGAAGGAGCTATGATGTGACAAAATGATAACTTTTACTTCAAAAATAGCCTTTATATATTTGCAGTCTAAAGTTTCCTATGTAGAGTCATGTGGGTGGAAGGTGGTTTACATATTTGCAGTCTAAAGTTTCCTATGTAGAGTCATGCGGGTGGAAGGTGAAACTAATATGGAAATAAGGTTCATATATAAGGAGTGGTAAGAGGTAGCAGTGGTAACTACCAGGGGAAGGGAATGGTTGAAAGAAATTAATTACTAAAGGGGTTGTGTGCTACTTTTATCTTCCCACCATGTTGCCATATATATTCTAAGATATTGTTATTTTATTCACATGCTCATATGCATTTTTGTTTGATCACACATGTGTCATCTATGGTTTATGGACTCAATTTACTTTGTTAATACTTTTTATATTGTTTATTTGTCAGCTTGAGAATGAGGAAGCTCATAGAGAAGCCAAACGTCGTATTGAGAGTGAAAAGGGCCGCAGAGAAGTGGTTGCTGACATGTCAGAGGACTTATTAGAGGGGGAGAAAGGTGAGACTATTAGTGATGTATCTTTTCATGGTGATAGCCACAGAGGCCGTTTGCCCAGAATGAGCTTTTTAGATGCCATGGAGGCGTTGGCCAATCATCAAAAGGGAAAAAAAACTGTATCTTGGTGGAAGAGGTGTGTGCTCTTAAAATTAAGATTTAGTCTTACAAGTAACTAAGCTAATTGTGATCCATAAACTTAAACTATGAGCAATATATTAGCATTAGAGGATACATAGTTAAATTCCTTAGTCCTGTGGATTTAACGTAGAACTATCTCTTTTAAAATTCTTTTTTAATTCTAATTGAAATTGTTACTCTTAATATGGAAACTTGCATACTTTTAAGCCCATAAATGACACAATCATATGGTTTGTTCATTACATCCTGTGTAAATTTATGGAAAATACCTCAAGTTTTGTTCTGTCTGTGTCTTGTCTGCATGATGATCTGTCGTGTGCTTTTATAATCAATTTTTTACAGCCTTCATGGGTAAATACGTGGTGAAAATATGGAGCTTGGGCGTGATTCTGATACAGCCAGCCAGCCAGCCAGGTATGGTTCATGAATTTCAGTGTAGCCTTTGTTTTTATGTTGCTTATTTAAAGTAATTTATAGTTTCCGGACTTGTCTCATCTATGCTTTTTAGTGGTTTATCTTGACCCATTTACTTATGAATGGATCAATTTTAGCCGTGTTCTTATCTCAAACAGACCAATCAAAAAAAATTTATAGCTAAAATGGGTGTGTGTCAAACACGTAACGCAAACCAACCAGCTCTGTCTCCTGAACCCGTTTAGACTAAGGACAAAAAAGTGTTTGCGGGTCAAAAAGTCATTTATTTTTTGTAGATGAACTTACACAATGGACAAAAAAGTGTTTGCGGGTCAACCCAACCCAGCTTGGTCTCCTGAACCCGTTTAGACACATAATGCGTTATCCAACCCGTCGAACCACCATTCTTGCCACATCTCACATTTTTTCATTGACATTCATTGACTTGGGCCTGTCATTTATTTTTCAGGTTATGTATGATGTAGAACTTGCAAGAGCTTTAGCTTAAATGCCAGGTGTCTATCGGGTCGATCTGCTTACAAGACAAGTAGCCTGCCCTGATGTAGACTCGAGTTATGGTGAACCAACAGATATGTTAAATCCACACAATTCTTATGGTGTGACGGAAGAGTTCGGGGAGAGTAGTGATCCCTACATAATTTGTATTCCATTTGGCCCAAAGGACAAATATATCCCCAAAGAGCTTCTTTGGCCTCACATTTCTGAATTTGTTGATGGTGCACTTTTAGCTTTTAGTTTTGGGCATGCTTACTATTATGTTACGATCACATCTTTTATTGTTAGAAAGTTTTAACGATTATGTATTTCGATTATTGTTACTTTAGCTATCATGTTCTAATTATGATTGTTGTTAGAATGTTTTAACACAGTTCCACAAGTCACTTTTATGGTGACTTGTGCTTTTTATTTTTCAACTTATGTAATCCTACTAATAATAATGTTGATGCATATAACTCTATTCGTAATTGTAAGTTTGTAACTATTATGTTTTACATAATGTTAATGTCATTGGTTGACCGTTACAAAATGGGTTTATTCTTATGTTATGCCAAAAATTATCTTAAATGGTCCGGGTTGAACCCGGGTTAAAAAAACAATCACTTGGAGAAACATTAAACAAACATTCACAACTATTCGTTGTTTACGACCAAATATCAATTAGAGACACATTATTAACTACGATCAAGACTATAATTGTTATAATTGTTGTAATGATTAGACAAAATAGCGCTATTGGGTAAAAATACCACGTGCTATTATTTTAAAGCAATTATCTAATTAACCTTTAAAAATGGTTGTTTAACCCACAAAAATTATTGTCAGCTTACAGTTCCAAGATTTTATTATTTTTAGTTTTAAAATTTTAATTAAAAGGCCCGGGTTTAACCCGGGTTGATTAGCTAGTACTAATATAAATTACACTGCATGATACTTATAAAAATAACTAAATTATTTAATAACAATAACAATACTATATTGGAACTATATTTTCGTTTACATGTTCCTAAATTAACAAAACTAAAAATACTAATATAAAATTAAACTACATGTACGTGTGAATATTTACATATTATTATTATTTTCGGTATATTATAATAATTAAAAAGGGTATATTTTGACTAATCATATAAAGTATGAGTATTAATATTGTCATTGATCAATTTAAAAGTCAAAGATAAATTCATTAATATGATCAAATGGTTGTAAATAAAAGTTGAAAACCATCAAAAAGTTCCTATTTTTTTAGGAATGAATTTATCACCTTCTTATATATATATTGGTAGATTTAGGATCGGACATGAGTTGGTTCTACATATTTTAAGTTGCTTATTGATTCGATTTGTCATTAGTTTACTATCAGTTAAAGTTTAAAGTTACATACGATAGATAACTATAAAAAACCAAAAATACATAGGAGGCGTATATAGGAGTGTTCAAAACCAAATATTCAAAGTTTCGGATATCCAAAATTTCAGATACTTGATTTTGATATCTGAATGACTATCCAAAATTTGGAATACAAATATCGGATTATCCATAATATCTAAATATGCAATATGTGTGTGTATATATATAATTTAACTTACTTAAATAATTATTAATAAAAAGTCTTTAATTTAATACATTTGTTTACACAATATATCATTATTTTTATGTTGGTTGTAGAACCGTTCAGTAACAAATCAATAATGGATTGATTATCCATTACATTTGAAACGGTTCAGCAAGCATCGTTTAACTTTGTAATCACCTTTGTCAATGAATCGAAATATTAAGTTATCCAAGAATGATCAAAATACCTTAAGTTGTACTTTGGGGTGTTTGGATTGCTTATTTACTTCTTCTTTTTTATCTGCTTATTTTTTTTTTATTTTTTAACATATAAGCAATAAAAAATATTATTAAAAGAAAACAATTTATCTGCTTATATTATAAATAATGAAACGATAATAAGCACTACTTTAAAATAAGCATATTAGTACATGTCTATTTTCTTTAGCATATAAACATTTGAAAAAACAATCCCGAACATCCCCTTATTTAAAAAATTCTAGTAGTCGTAAAGTCAAGAGTAAACACTAACAAACACGTATGTCTATTTTATATGTTATTGATGATAGATTTAAAAAAGAAGAAAACATTAATTAATTAATGATAATATAGATGAAAAATAGACTTCATCTAGAAAACCTCTCGTACGTGTGACACCTTCTTCATTTTCTTAAATATCCATTCTACCTGTCATATGCAACGTTTACTTCCTTTAGCGTCTAATCTTTCATTTACACGACTCGGTCTTCGCCAAAAAATATATCTAATTAATTTTTTTTTTATAAAGTTATATACTTTTTCATCAATTACAATCACTTTAAAATGGAATCGATCGACTACTTGTCGTTATAACTTTCAGTAACCATATACTTCCCATGTCTCGATTATGAAATTGACATACAATTTTAGATGTCAACAGATCAGATACATCAATTTTATTTTTTTAAAATTTTTTTGATTGATATATTAAAATTTATAGGTATACATTTATTTTGAGATAAAAAAAGTAATAAATATGAAAATTTATTATGCAACAGAGGAAATATTTGTTAACTAAAGATAAAAAAGTTAAGGAATAAAAATGTTTTTTAGATATGATTTTCTTTTTGGTTTTTTTAGAAACATTGGTGATGAGTTAATATTGTGGGTGAAATCATCGAATTCAGGACCATAAACGTGTATTAATTTTATAACATAAAATAAGTAACATGGTTCACAAGACAACTGAAAAGTAGTAGTATTTCTCATAACTCTTAGTTTTGTATATACGAAGAGTCCAACCATACTTGGACAAAAATTGGGACCAAAATCTGAATTAAGAAAAGGAATACGTTAGAAATAAAATTGATCAACTCACCCAAACCATAAATTATTCTTTTTTTGTTTCTAACTTTATATTATACACGAGTAATTAATAAATGATTTATTCTATATTATTTAATTGTAAAATATAGATCAATCATTCTGTTTACATAAAATAAAGAAATAACAGACTTTCATACAGGTGGAGATCTTAGCTGGTTCGTACTTGGATCTACTTTGTTTTCAGATGATAATAATGAGTAAAAAATTAAATGAGCATGCATGTAACAAAAATAAAATGCTCAATAAAATTTAGCTATATGACGAGTATATATGTAGCATCGCAGTTTTCATAACTTCGTGAGTCATTGTGAGGAAAAACAAAATCCGCACATCACACGAAGTAATAAACAAAATATGTATTTGACAATAATTTATTTAAATTATAGCTTGGTATATATACAAGATATAATAATAATAAAATATAAAATAAAATAAGACTTCTACATATTCTCTACATTTTTTCTTGCTATCTTCTTACTAGCAGTTTTAATAATAATATTTTCATTGTCGTTCAAAAAAAATAATAATAAAAAAGTAGTATAAACCGTGACCCAAAAAGTTTGTATGCATTTATTTAATTTCATTCATTTATTAAACAACAAAAATGAAAAGGGATGAGTTGACACCCATAGTGAGTTGTCTATTTTTGTTTATATATGCGCAACTAAAGTTAACTCTCACATTTAAAATTTATAGATAGAGAGATAATTTATTCTTTGATCAACTTCTTAAAGATATTTCTTGCTTCTAGGCTTTACAATAATTAAAAATTGTGTTTTAAAATATATTATTGATTTCATATATTTAATTTTAAAAAGCATACATCTCAACTTTTTTTTTTATTTGTAAGGAAACAAGCATAATCAATTTTTTTCGATGATTGTTTTATGATAGATTGAATTCTCTATTTTAGTTGTTGAACCAGTTTAACATAAAATATAATTTACCCAATATGATTATCTATATATAAGTTAAACTTATACTAGCAAAATAAATAAATAAATGAGGGTATATACGCCTATATTTAAATGACATAGTATCTGTTTTAATTAATAATTTAGTATAAAGTGAGTTAAAGATAACCATTGGCTAAAAAGTACTTTTAGGGTTAATTAAAACATATAAAAGTAATAAAAACATGTTAATTAAAAAATTCTAAAAGAATATATATTTTAAAATATAATAATTTAAATAAAGTATAGTAGTAGAACAATATATTTGACTTTTTATATCAGAAAGAAAACATCCTTTATTTTCTCTGTGTTTCCATAACTTGTCCCTATCTTCTATGAAATGTACACTTCTCTAATCAATCTTGTTTTTCCGGCAAGCACAACTTTATTTCCAACCACCATAAACCACCACTAAATTAAAATAAAATAAAAAATAAAAAAATACCACCATAAACCACCATGGGCAACTGCACAACATGCATCCGACCCGACGAGCCGAAATCCAACCGTTACGAACCACCACCAACTCCACAACCAAAAAACAGAAACAAACACAAAACTCGACCAAACCCATACGCTGAAAGCCCGGTCCCTATCCGGGTGTTAAACGACTTCTCACAACTAGCAACACATCGTACTCGAATATCCGACAAGTACATACTTGGTCGAGAACTGGGGCGAGGTGAATTTGGCGTAACATATTTGTGTACAGACAGAGAAACAAAACATGCATATGCATGTAAATCAATTTCAAAGAAAAAACTACGAACAGCTGTTGATGTTGAAGATGTACGTCGAGAAGTTGCGATTATGTCAACGTTACCTGAACATCCAAATATTGTGAAGTTGCGTGCTACTTATGAAGATAATGAAGCTGTTCATTTAGTTATGGAGTTATGTGAAGGTGGTGAACTTTTTGATAGAATTGTTGCTAGAGGTCATTATAGTGAACGTGCTGCGGCTGGGATTGCGAAAACAGTTGCTGAAGTTGTTAAAATGTGTCATGAGAATGGTGTCATTCATAGAGACTTGAAGCCTGAGAATTTCTTGTTTGCTAATAAGAAAGAAAATTCTGCTTTGAAAGCTATTGATTTTGGCCTTTCTGTTTTCTTCAAGCCAGGTATGTTTATATGTATGGTAAAAGCCTTTTTTTTTTTTTTTTTTTTTTAATTTGATAGTTTGTGTTTATTTTTCTGGGTTAGTGTTTGATTAGATTGAAATATATATATATATATATATGTTAAGATGGTAAAGTTGCAAACTTTTTTAGTTTGGTATTGAAATCTTTAGATTTTAAGTCCAAGATTCTGGAACGGAATTAGATATTGTTGTTGGATTTTAAATCTTGATCTCTTTCTTGATCATTTTGATTTTAAGTCCAATATTTTTAATCTTGATTATTTTGGTTAAGATTTGTTTAATTTTTTCTAAAGGTGAGATTTTTAGATCAAGGTTTTTGATCAGGGGTTTGGATGAATTGGATTAGGTGGAATTGGGATGATTGGATTAGATATTTAGATTCCATTTTGATGTCTTTTTCATATTATTTAGTCAAAATGCCTAGACCAGGCAATTGATGGAGTATTTGATAAGCTACCACCTTTTGACCAATTGACCAACTAGTCATGGGTTCAAGCTTAGGTGCACCTGGGTTACCCTTGTTTAAATTCTGGTATAGCTGGCAATATAGACCCTATGAACATGTCGATTTGGGTTACTTTTTATCTTAAACGGGTCAAATTGGTCGAATAGGTTGAAAGCCAACCGGAGGTGTAATTTCAATGCATACAGCCTCTTAAATAGCTTTATTCAAAGATTTTATATGATTGTCGTAAGCACTTTTAATCATATTTAATGCATAAATTAGTTAATTAAATTCTCAAGAGAACGGAGAAAAAAGTGTTTTTGGGTCACCCATAACTCAAGTATTTTTTACAGTTCAAAAGAAAGAAAAAAAAAAAACTCCAGTATTTTGACCGGTCCCAAAAACTGGCCCGTTTTGATCCGTTACTTAATTTGCCTGAGCTGCCAGTCTTGCAACCTCTAGTTTCTGGGCATGATTTAGTGATTCTAAACTAGTAAAAAAGACATGACCGTTTCAACTTTTTGTTTGATTTATGCTTTCAGGGCAAAAGTTTTCAGAAATTGTGGGTAGTCCTTACTACATGGCACCAGAGGTTTTGAAGAGAAATTATGGACCTGAGGTTGATATATGGAGTGCTGGAGTTATTCTGTATATATTACTGTGTGGTGTTCCCCCATTTTGGGCAGGTATTACCACAAACGTAAAATTTGTTGATTTTACACTTTGTGGTTTAACACTCTAATGCTAATGTTTTATCTTTTCTTTTTGTTTGATCACAGAAACTGAGCAAGGGGTCGCTTTGGCAATTCTTCGGGGCGTTCTTGATTTCAAGAGGGAGCCCTGGCCTCAAATTTCTGAAAATGCTAAAAGTCTCGTTAGGCAGATGTTAGAACCTGATCCCAAGAAGCGATTAACATCCCAACAGGTTCTTGGTAAGTTTAAGAAATATCATTTGAAGGTTAAAGCCAGAGTATATCGCTACTCTGTCACAAAATATACAATAATATTCTGGAGGATATAGTACCAAACTACCAACACTTGCATATTGATAAATGTTTCAAAGAAGTTTGACATCATAATATCATTCTGATAATGAAGTAGAAACATCTCCCATTTGACTATCAAATTCAATTAAAATAACTTTATATCTAAGATTTTCTCCTTTCTTGTAGAGCATCCATGGATCCAGAATGAAAAGAAGGCTTCGAATGTTCCGTTGGGAGATATAGTTAGGACAAGACTCAAGCAATTCTCAGTGATGAATAGATTCAAAAAGAAAGCATTGAGGGTAAGCAGCGTTAAATTTGGTTAATGTTCTTTTGTTTATTTAAACATCCACTCTTTCTATTTGAGCACATAAATAAATTTTATGTTTTGTTGGTTGGATGGTGTAGGTGATTGCAGAACACTTGTCTATTGAAGAAGTAGAAGTTATTAGAGATATGTTTACATTGATGGACTCCGATGGCGATGGAAAAGTTACATTTGATGAACTCAAATCTGGCTTAAAGAAAGTTGGTTCACAATTGGCTGATCCCGAGATCAAAATGCTCATGGATGTGGTAATCTAAATTAAACTTGGATATCATATACATTTCTTGATATTTGAACAAAATTATACAAAAAAATATTTGAGGTTATCAAGATTTGGGTACTAAAAATTTCATCATTGGTTCATTGACAAGGCTGATGTTGATGGCAATGGAGTCCTCGAGTACGGAGAGTTTGTAGCAGTGACGATTCACCTGCAAAAGATGGAAAACGACGAGCATCTTCGCAGAGCGTTTATGTTCTTTGATAAAGATGGTAGTGGTTATATTGAACTTGATGAGCTAGAACAAGTGTTATATGAACCTGGTCAAGCAGACATCGCAGTACTCAATGAAATTTTGAAAGAAGTTGATACAGACAAGGTACAATATTCAACCCTTGCTACACTTAGAAAAAATGGCAAGTCGGGAACTTGGGTAATGGGTCAAAACATACGATTTGTTTTACGGGCCAGTTGACCCAACACCTTTTTTTTTTTGTCTAGAAATGTATTTTCTTCGTGTCAAATATGCTTACCAAAGTTTTCTTTCAGAAATAAAATATACTTTGAATGAAACTACACGAATTGCATTAAATATACACTTTGGCTTGTTTTTGATATGTTTGATTTTTTGGTCCCATTTGACCAGTTTCCCTTTTGGATTAATAATATGAGCTTACCCCTTTAATCCGTTTGAGATAAACATAATTGGACTCAAATCATTATAAGTAAATGGGTCATAATGGACACCAGTAAATCGTACCTTCTTACCGTTCGTCAAACATTGTTCTCAGGATGGCCGGATTAGTTTTGAGGAATTCGTTGCAATGATGAAATCGGGAACAGATTGGAGGAAGGCATCACGACAATACTCAAGAGATAGATTCAAGAGCTTGAGTGTTAACTTGATGAAGAATGGAGCATTGCAGCTTGAAGACGCCTTAACGGGTCAAACTGTTATGGTTTGAGAATACAAAGTCCATAATATTCTTTCATTTTGTTTGTCATCGGATTGAAAGGGATTTGCATATCGGGTTTTAGAGTTCATTGCAAACAGAAATGTTGGTCCGGCTTTTGTTTTAAGTTGTATATATTTTGATATATGTCTTTTGTATATCTGTAACCATTTTTATTTTTTTTGTGTTGTTTCATGGCTAATTGCTTGTACTTCTGAAAATTTTTAAATTAAAATTTTGGGCATTTTTGTCAATAGATGTATTAGTAATATGAATTATAGATATTTGTTTGTTTACATGTTTTTGTATACCTCTAGTCTCTTTAAGGCCTTCTTATGGGAGTTGCATATGAAATGGATTTTGGTGGATATATAATTGTATATAACTCCTTTTGTTCATTATAACCAAAAGACTTTTGTTATGTATGTTGACCCACTGTATTATCTTTATAAAAAAGATTATAACTTATACATCATGTTATTTTATAATATAAATTTGAAACAATTTTTTTTTGGTTTATACAGACTGAAAATATGAAAATGATAGAATTGAGAACCAACTATTAGAAGACAAAATGGCATCTTATACCTTAAATAATAACGAAACCAATGATTTTGACACTTGATCTTTTACCTTAAATATTGAAAGGAAAATGATATATGATGATCGACTACAGATCGAGTAAGAAGTCTAATCTTGGACCGATCTACGTTTGGGCTTAGCATGACCAGATTTTGTTCAACTTGCTCAGTTGCTTGTATTGTATTTTATCTTGTAATTAGTTTTGGACATTTGGGTGTCTACTACTCTACTATATTGGCCCATATGTATATGTATGTTATTTACTTATTTTCCCTCGAATAATTATGTTTTGCCCTTTTCTTGTTTTTCTTTTAAAAAACCCCCCCCCTTAAATTGGGCCCTTAAATTTCCACTTGAACTGATGAACTTGAGGCCTTGAGCCATTAACATTGAAAATATTGGAGTTTTTTTTATTCAAAAGAATTTTCATGATAATGATTCAAATTTGGCGTAGCTGTAGATTAATAATTACAAGATACAAATCCAATCTCACATTCACAAATGTAAGAAACAAATGCATATATATACATCAATGAGCTACTTTTTATTATTATTATTATTATTATTATTATCAATTAGTTTTAGAGTGAAATGATATTAGACTTATATATTGAACATTGTGTTGTGCTAAATACCAGTCATAATAGTAACAATACACAATCGTTTTGGTACATAGAAGAAGATAAGATGTAGACATACATATCTTTACCGAAAAGTCAAGTATATGAACTCGTAGTAAATACTTTTGTTAAATTAAAAGAGCATTACGCCTTGCTTTTTTAATTATCTACAAGCATTCCAAGTAGACGTCTTGTACTTTATATTGTTCACATTGATAATCTTACGTCATACACAGTATTAATCTATCTTATCTTAATATTAATAAACGACAATTGTCATAAAACTCAATTAACTAATAAGAGGTCTTAATCTTTCAATTGATCAATCAAAAGCTTAGTTTACCTAAAAATAAACTTTATAATCTAAAAGATCTCCACAATTTATTAAATTTAAATTAATCTCAACTTACTTAAAATTAGACTTTCCTATCTAAAAAATCACTACACTTTACTAAAGCTGCTAAAGTTAAAGTTTTTTTCTAGAACGACGAGTTAGTTGTTAGCGATCGAGTACCCACAATGACATCCAAATGGACAGTTTGCAGACCTGGATCCACGATCCACATTCCCTCGTTACCACCCCCAAGAAAACCCTTGAGGATACCACTCTGAAGGGGAAACCCTTTGAAGAGACTCGAACTCAAGACCTCTTCAAGAAGAAGATTTTAAGGTAAAGCTTTAAAAGTTAGGAATGTTATAAGGATAAAGTTGCTAAAGTTAAAGATTTGGGCCCCTAATTTTTTAAGACATCTTTTGTTTCTGCATATGTATATATGAAAGTTAGTTTTTGAACCCCGAAAGAAGTTTGAGTCTATATTTTATCGTCTCGTTTTTACTTTTCAGACGAATAAGCTAAAAGTGTGTTTAAGTTTTTATATATAATCGAGTGTTTGTATCTAACAGATCTAATCGATAAAGCCTCATTTCATAAGTTCACTTGAAGCCGTGGAAACGGTGAAGACACCCCAGTCATTGGTGTTAATACACGCTAACATGATTTCAAACAAGTAATCATAGTGATTTAAGTTGGTCGATAGTTCACGTAATCACCTTCCTATTTCATTTTTCTAGCGTCTTGCTAGCATGACCTTTTAATATATTTCATATTTTGCCGTTAAAAAAAAAAAAACATAATCACCTTCTAGCAAAGTAGTAGTCAACAACTTACAACTAGGTGATTGTACTCTATGATAAAGTTCATAAATCTCACAATGTCATGGATAAATAAAGGTAACATTTTGGGACCATTTGGTAATGACGAAAAAAATGTTTGTAGGTTAAGCTAAACCCACACATCTTTAACTTTTAACGAAACTTGTAATGATCATTACTAACTAATGCGATCCGATTTGATCATTACATCTATATAAAGCTCTGATATCATTTTAAAAAAAATTTATTTTGGGTTAGACATAGTGGTTTAACAATAGAAATTTTATAGTGTTTTATTTTTTCCTTGTCACATGGAAGTCAAAGTTTTTACTGAATTACAGTAAAAAATAATATGTACCTATGTTTTCATAAAATTATCTAGAATCGGTAACAGAATGGACCATTATTAAAAGAAATTAAAATTAAAATAATCAGATTTTACATAAACAAATACTAATGCATACAAACATTCCAAAACATTAAAAAATAACCCCATACATCAAACATTGTAAACACTTTATCTTTTGGATGTCTTATTAGAATTGTATTTCAATAAATTCCAAGATTAATTCCTTACTGGAAAAAAAAGAAACATACACATAAGAAAGTGAGTTATATACATTAACAAAAACTATATATAAGTTACGATCAGTCTAATATGTAAAGTGCTAGGATAGGTCAAGTTTGGTTAAATCCAAATCATTTGATTGTGATAAATTGATGATATATATGTGTTTTGTGATTAGAAGTTGGTAAAGGAAGGTGATTAATTGGTTCTCAATCAATGTGCTAAAACCATTAAACAGAATAAAAACCTTGAAGATGAGGATGTTGTTGTTGTATTTATAAATGAAGATACTTTTTTTTAGTTCTGTTGGCAAGAGTGTTGTTTGGATTGGAGGTGGGTGATGATATACAAATCAAATTACGATTAAGTTAAATCAGATGCCAAGTGGTATGCTATGCATTTGCATTTGTGTATCAATTTAAGTCTCAATGCATTAACGTGACATATAAATGATTTTATGTATATAGCTTAAATAAATGGTATCTATGTTAACAACTAGATTACAGAAAGTACAAAAATGTTACTAAATTATATGTTTTATTCAATGTCATTCAATAAATACTAAAGTTATAATTTAACAAATCTAATGTTTGAACACACTTCAATTGATGATGATGTATAATATATTGTGATAGCCATCGCTAGCTTGCGATCTGATGAGTTCACATGCGTAAAGAGACTATTACAATATTCCCCGGATTCGATCCTTGTGGTCGACATCATACATGTGCCTCATACGCAGGGACGGAGCCAGAATTTTGGGGGCGAGGGGGCAAATTTAGAAGTCGTCTGTCATATTTTTATTTTTTTGGGGGCAAATTACAAATATACCATTAAAATAAAATAAAAATTACATTGTACCGAAATTGGAGTGGGGGCAGCTACCCACACTGCCCCCATTGTGGAGCCGTCCCTGTGTGTATATCTAATAATATATATAGATAAAAACAATGATTAGCTATGTCACGTGTCGCGAGTCGTCCCACACTTATGGATAGCCTCACTCCCCCTATTTTTTGAGGCTACCCAACATGCTGACTAGGCGCCACGTGTCGTGAGTCGCCCCCATGTTGGGTAGCCCCATTCCGTTCGGTCTAAGAAAAAAAAAATTCATTTGCCCCCTGAAATTTATTAAATGTACACACTGAATTCCCGATATGTGAGAAGGACAGTACTCAAGGTTGAGCACTGGCACAGTATATGTCGGTTGTTGCTTACACTGCGTCATTTGAGCCATCATCTCTTAATGATATATATTGTTTTAACTTTGTGCAAACTTTTTACACATTTGACAGACTTTTTTTTTTTTTTTTTTTTTTTTGTTATTTGTACGATTATGTGGTTGTGGTACTTCTCTTATAAAGGAAAATGGATACTCTGTGACAAAACATGGGTTGAAGCACCTAGTTTAACAATAATTAACATCGTTTGCAAGTTTCAAATTGCATATGTAATTTTGTGCAGTACTTACATATTACTCGTACTTAATTTAAGACTCATCAATGGTCTTAATTAATAAGACCTGGAGGTGGTCTATTTAAGTTCAAGTTCAACTTCTTATGTAGTAGGAGCTCGGTTTTAAGCTACACTTTGAAGTCTTGAACTTGATAAAAACACAACACTTACTAGCTAATTCGAGCTTGAGTTGCTCCATAAGGCTACTCAGAGTGCCTCACCACTTCTCACCATTCCTCCCCACATTTTCTATCTCTCCCCACCTTTTCCCCATTTGCAAGGAATCATCACCATCTCTCCCCACCACCTTCCCACTTGAAAAAGACAAAAACAAGAAAAGACAATATAAATTAAGAAAAAGGTGGGGAGCAACCCGGACAAGACAATTCCCAATTCCCTCACCACCCATTAGGCGCCTAAGGGTCGGGACGGTGTGCACATAGACAAAAGGTGTTGACCGGGTTTTTCCCCGGGGTACTCCGAGTAGCCTAATAGCTAGTCGATCTAACTCGCTTCTTCAAAGCTTCGGATAGTTTGTTTTTGAACATTCGTTCAGTTTCGTATACGAAGATTTTCTTAATATTTTAATGAAAAAACTACTTCATTCAATTCACCTTAACAGAATATGTCTACCTTACCATAACTCAACCTTATATATATATATATATATAGAGAGAGAGAGAGAGAGAGAGAGAGTTTAGCTAAAGAAAAAAAAACTAGAAAAAAGTTGAATTGTTATGGAGTGGGGAGGGTGGTGGAGATGAGGTAGGAAGGTGGTGTTGCTGTTGGATGGTGGAGATGATGGTGGCGGCAAAGAAGGTGATGATGGTGGTGAATGTGGGACCTTGTTAAAGAATGTTGAGAGCGGGTGGTGGTGGTGGGGAAGGATATAGATTCTTATGTGTAATGAGATCTTTTGGTTTGATGGAAGCTTTTTGAAGAAGGGGAAAGGTATGAGAGGCATGTGTGTGTCTTTACATCAGACATCACTTTAGTGGAAAAGTCATGGAGCATCCCACAATTATTATACCAACTTTCCCACTTTTTATATTTGTATTTTAATGTTTATTGTGTATATTTGTTTTCTTAAATTAACTTAAATAGAATTTGCATGATGCACGTTAATTAATGATTTTTTGAAAATATTTCGATTTTAATGTAAATCAAATTTATAAATAAAATTAATAAAACATGCAGCCATGAGTGACAATCCCCGACTCCCGGCTCCGTCAATTTTTAGGTTTAGGTTAACTAACATACGGATATATTTAAATTGTTTTTTTTTTTTGGTTGAAATATATTTTAAAATAAAAACAATTAATCAAAATTATTTTTATTTGGTAGTGAGGATATTATAGTAATGGATTTTCTTAATGATAGTCCTAAGGCTGTTAATAACATGCATAAAAAAATTATACATTCCATATAAAAACTTCACCCTTGAATTTTATGATAAAAATTAAAAAGTACACATTTTTATGCACACTGATTACAATTCATAAGGTTGTTATTAGCAAAACCCTATCATGATATACCTTTTTTTTTAACGGCGGTAATATACCTGTTTGTAGAAATTTAAATTTTTAAAAATCTTCTAAATGCTTTATTATGTTATACTATAAAGGTATCCGCATAATGCGACGGCCCTAAAAATGTCGTGAAAAAACATGTAAATTCGGCTATTGTGGTTCGACTTGATGATAATTCCGGTTGTTGATATAGTTATAATATTGTTTTTGACGTCTTTTGTTAGTTTAAATATGGGAGGAAAAACAAATGTGAAAGATTCAAAATGGAAAAAATAAAATTTTGAATCATATAATGGTTGTGTGAAAAGATAAAATAGTATTATCTATTTATGTTTAATTTTAAAAAGTCAACCTCAATAATCAAAAACCATTCCTCCATTATATATAACTAGAAGGGTACTCGCACAATGCGGCGGCGACGGATTGTCATGGTAGCGACGGAATGAAGTGGTGTAGGTAATTGATGTAAAAGTATTTGATTTAAAGGGGGTAGTAGAGATATTTTAGAATATAAAGACTGATGATGTAATTTAATCATTAGGGGTTGGTGATGTAATTTAATTCATTAAGGGTAGTTTGGTCAATTCTTTCATTAAGGGTAATTAGTTCATTAAGGGTACTTAGTTCATTAAGGGCAATTGGGTAATTTCGCATCTATTTTTTTTTAATAACTATTTCCAATAAAAGAATGGTGGAGAATTTTTATAAGGTAGTATAGATAATATAGATATGTAATCATATATATATATATATATATATACTAGATTAAACTCGTGTGTGGCACGGATGAATATGTATGTTGTAATATAGACAGTTAAAAATAGTATACTTACAATATAATTAAAGTATTATTATATGAATATATGTAAGTCTCCAACTTGAAACTAAAAGAAACATATTAATTAGATAAAATAAATAAATAAATAACCATAGATGGTATGAATAATGTGCTGAAATAAAAATAAACATGAAAACAATAATAATAAAGGTATAATAAATACTTTTGAGTTATATTCTGATGTACATATCTATATTCATGAATATCTTTATAGTCTTATTCATAAAAAAGAAAATTTTTGTAGCACAATTGTAATTCTTAATAAAAGATGCACCGCAATAAGATATTAGCTTAAAAAGTATGTATTACAAAATGTGAATGAACTTAAAAAATGTAATTTTAATACATACTTTTTAATACATATATTAGCTTAAATTACATGTTTTTAACAATTTTTTTTTGTTATCATATGACTTTTCAAATGTGAATGAACTTTAAAAAACATGTAATTTAATTCATATTTTTAAAGTTTAAGCGGTTCTCGCAAAAAAAAAAAAACTTGTAAGAATCTTTATCTTTATATATATATATACAGAGAGAGAGAGAGATAATGTTCCCGTGAGAAATTTCTTAAAATGAGAAAAATATTAAGTTTTTTTTAAGTTGCATCACAATATAAACTTAAGCTACATCACTGTGATGCAACTTGGTCAACTTAAGATGCATCTTAGTACAAAGATATTTATTAGATTATTATCATTAATTCATTTTATATTATTTATTTAAATTATATTAAAATAGTTATCTTAGGTCTTGTTTGTTTTTTCTTAAAACCTCTAAGTATCCTCTGACCTCTTTTTCGGTCAGAGGTTTATTGATTTTGAGTTGTTTGTTTTTCATTTAGATCTAGAGGCAAAAACATCTTAGCAACCTCAGATTTTGTAAGATGTTTAGATACCTCTTTTTAACATCTGAGTCTTTATTTTGTTGATGAAAAGTAAGTACTTCACCCTCCTTAGCCTCTTAGCACCATCGGGCTTCACTAGTCACTTACCCAAAACCACCGGTCGACGGTTTCCTTATGTAGCAGACTAGCAGACCGCCCGTTTTTCTTGATCATTGGTTGATGAAGATGGTGTTGGTGGTGGTGAGGTTTCTAGTGGGAAGGAAGATGAGTTAATTAAACTTTGATTTGATGATTCTTTTCGGGAAGAAGCAGAATAATAGAAGACGACGACTATGAAGATGATGATGTATAAAAGTGTTGTGAGGAGAGAAAAAGTGAGAACGGTTGTTTCTTTTCTAGTTTTCTTAATTACTCACAACCACAAATTGTGTATCTTATCTTTTCCTTTTTAATTTTGGATTTTTTAATAATATGATTTGTATTATTGGTTCAATAGAAAAAATCAATAAATAATAAACAATAATGTATACAAGTATATGGGGTATTTCATTTGGAAGGTTATACTCATAAATATACACTTTTATTTAAATTTATAAATTTTAGTTATTTTTCAACTTTATAATATTTTAGGTCAAAGACAAGTATATTTTTAAAATAATTATAACAATTTAACATTAAAATAGTTATTCAGACGATTATACATATTCAGATGTTTTTAAAAAACATACAGCTATAATTATTCAGATTTCAAAGATTTGAACCACTTCTTAACATTCAGAAGTGGTATTCAGATTCAGACGACAACCTCTTACAAAAAACAAACAGGGCCTTAATCTTAATATATATACTAAAAGAGAATTATCCTAATCACTTATTAACTAAATATAGTTCTCTATTTTCTCAAATTAGTCTTTGCTTATATCATGGTTTATTAATTAATTAAATACATAATATTTATGATATATGATATATATAATTTAAAATATATTATATAAGATACATCACAAAGATTTCATGGGAAAAAAAAACTCCATGTTTAATAAGGCCAAAACATACCATATAGCATAAATTATTAATTTATTTAATTTGATTAGATACGATATTATATTTTTAGTATATTAACTAATTATTCTCGAAGTAAATTTATATCTAAAGATTGAAAAAATATAAATAATAATAAAATTTATATATTTTATCGTATATCTTTTAACTCCAAATCATAGTATATATTATCATTCAACTTATCATTACATAAGAGTTGACTAACAAACATTAATATTAATTGTCACGAGTCAAACATATATTCTTAATTTCATTCCTAGACATTTATCATAAATTCATTGAAGTTTTTTTCAAGTCACTTTCATAAAACAATATAAAACTCAAAGTTTTAATATATAGACCAATTTATTCATTAATAAAAATAATAAACTAAATTTTAAAACAGTAATAAATTAACATCTACATACGTTTTAATACTCGTCATATTTTAAGACACGATTGATAAATAGATTACTTGATAATTGATATACTAATTAATTTGATTCTTACTTATATAATTTTTATTAACATATAACTCAAACGAATATAAGTTAAAATATATATTCAATAACATTACAGATCTATCAAATTTTTATACACAATACACCGGTCAATCTAATATTTTTTTAATTGAAGGATAATGGTTATGTTATGTCTATCGATAATTAAAAAGTTTTGTTTTTAATTTCACTTTTATTATATTATTAATATTTTATTAAACAAATTTATTTTTATTTTTGGTTGACGTCCCTTCTTTCAAAAGGTTGGCTTTTACAACAAAGACAGGTGGGCCACTTATTACCTTTCAATGGATCACTTAATTCTCTTTGAGTCAACTCTACCAAATTTTCATTTTAATTTTTGCAACGACATTGTCCTTGCAATAGGTATTTCTTTTTTATTTTTTATTTTATAAAATTATTTTAAGTATATACGTATTTTTGATTCCCTTCAAAACTAAAAAATTACCGGGTCACATATTGTGAGGACATTGTCCTTGCTAAAGGTATTTTTATTTTTATTTTTGTTTTTAATTAGAAATATTGTATTTAAAAGTATAGATATGAATCTTATGAAATCTAAGAAATATATACATTCATATATACATACATAGATATATACGCATGAGACAACAAACGATGTTTAAGGTCCAATAGGCTCATTCGAGTGAAAGACGAACAAACGCAGCCCATTTGACACATTTATACAAATGATAAACATATTTGGTCTAATAGGCCCAAAAGATGGCAGAATTTGATTCATCAAAAGTGATATGAATTGACTCTCTTAGCTTTCAAAAGCTTCACTTATAGTGTTCGTCTAATAGTTGGGCCTAATGGACCCAATATGTGTCTCAATCATCCGTTTGAGACAATAAACGAGGTTTAAGGCCCATTAGGCCCATTCAAGTGAAAGACGAACACACACGGCTCATTTGGGCCATTTATACAAATGATGAACATGTTTGGTCCAATAGACCCAAACGAATGATTGAGAAACATATTGAGCCCAATAGACCCAATCATACATACATACAATGATACAAATGACGAACACTGTAAATGAAGCTTTTGAAAACTATGAGAGACTTAAAATATGTAGGGCTGTTATCATGGGTCCAGATTTATTATTTTATTAGTTTCAATCACAAAATGACTTGTGAAATTGTTTTTTCTACTCTATATGTTTAATTACAACCACCTACATGTCTACGAAAGTAAATTAATAGTGTAACTTTGTATTATAAACTAGAAAAAAACCGTGCGTTGCATGGTTTAAAAAATAATTTTAACAAAAATGGGTTAAAAATAGAATAAACTAACTCATAATATATTTATATTTGAGAACTTTATATAACGGAATGAGAAATTTATAAATAGAATCGTAAAATGTTTTCAAAATCACAACTTAATTATTAAAAAACACAAAAAAAAAAAAAGAGAAACAAAACCAAAGTAATATTTAATTAAATGAAGATTGAAAATATGCTAATACTTTCTAAAAGAATTTAAAAAGTTACCAACAACGTCCTTGTTTTTCTGATCTTTCTTGGCTTGTATATCAATAAAAAAAAAAGCAAAAAAAAATCCAAAATAGGACCATCAAAATCTTTAATAATATGTATTACAATAGATGGAACACTATTTTAAATGAGTGAAGCTTGATCTGAGTGATATTTCTATTTTGTTTGAACAATTTACGATAACACCAAGATTACTTATTAGAGAAGTTGCATTATAGATGAATATATTCATGTACTGTTCAATGAATTTGTTTTTTAAAAACGCATTATAACTTACTTATGAGATCAATTGCATTATAAATGGAGATATTCTAGTATTGTTTAATGAATTTGTTTTTTAACGTTGCATGAATTTTGTCACCTTGTAACAAAAGCTAGTAATGAAAAAAAAATGATCACATAAAACAACGTATAAAATAAAATAAGCATACATACTAAATTTTTTTAATAAACAATAAAAAAGAAATCACAAGTCTTTTCGTCAAGTAAGATAATCTCAAAAGTTAGTGGATTCTTATAATTTCCAGTATATTTTTATGACATAAGATAATGAATTTCAACACAATATCTTGTTTCATATAAGTTACATCCTTAATCTGGTGATGAATTTGTTATAATTAAAAAAAGGTTACTCTAAGTCAATTATTTATGATTGGTCAATTTTAACAATATATATATTTCTATATTTTTATATATGTAATTCTGAAATACCTTACATTTTACTCACAATTTAATAAATTCAATTACTTTCATTCCATATAAAAATCAATGCATAACCAACTAAAAATACATTTACTAAAACACCCATGTTGTAGAAACAGTTATTATCTAATACGACATGTTCACTCATCTCATAACGTCATTCACTCATTCTAGTCAAATTATCATATATAAAAAAGGAATAAAACTAATTTTTTAAATGCTCGTGTGCATTTTATTTAACAAAACATTATAAAGTCATTGCAATCTATGATATTTACTTACAATCTTTAAGGCCTCTCTCATCCATAAAACCACATTCTCAAATTCTCACTGCCACATCAGCGCCACATCATCACTTTCTCCCAGAATTTACCCAGAATTTACTCCCTACCAACCATACCACCAAATTCTCAAATTTTCAATTTTTTAATTTCACATCATCACCATATATTTATCATTTTTATTTAAACCCAAATAAAATAAAACTAAAACCCAAATTTTTTTTGCTTTTAGCCCCACCTCTGCCTTTGGAAAGAATTCACGCATAACACCACGTTATGGGGAGAATGTGACTCCCACAACGCGCCCAGAACGAGGCCGTGACATCGGCGTTCTGAGGAGAATTTGAGAACGAGGCCAGAACGAGGAGATGGTAACATTGGTGTTCTCACAACAAGGAGAATTGGGGGGGAGAACGTGATGATGCTTTACCGATAGGAGATGCCTAAGTTTGAATTATTTGAATTTAGTTACCATATTACATGCCGACTACCACTACCATATATAATGTGAAATTAAATTTTGAATTAAGTTGTCAAATAATGTGTCAACTAAACATGATGATTAGGCTTTAAAAAATGAGTTGGCATTACTAATGGCATTAAAATGAAAGATTATATGGAAAGTTTTTGACAAATAAACAAAAATCTTATTTGGGTAATAAAAAATGATGCCAACTAAAAGAAGGATTAGAGAGTTATACAGAAAGATACTAGCTACAATGTAAAGATAAAATACCTCAAGAATACTTCCATCCAGTGATAAATAGTCATATTTCCTTATAATAAATTTTTGCGATAGCTACTAAATAACCTCATTTTACTTTATCAATAAAAATTTGACGTTTCTATTCGTTCGCCAAAGCTTGTTCAATTCCATCCAAGCTCGGTTTTGTGTGAATCTTCGTGGAAGAAGAAAAAGCGGTTCACCAGCCACTACATCTAAGTTCGAATCTTCTCCTCGACAAATACCTGTTTACAAGGTAAAAATGACAAAATGGTACCCCGTATAAAAACCTCCCATTTATTTTAATTTGTATTTGTTTCGTGTCTAAAATAAATAAAAACTTGAATGA